>JAMFNV010000014.1:0-40856 GCA_025768905.1 Aspergillus sp. MA 6041 | reverse complement strand
TCATCCAACCACTATGTTCAACCGGTGGTAAAAGGCCTTGAACTTCCTAACTAATTTCAATGGGGATTTTCTTTTAAGCGCTAAATCGAAGCTCTCTCGTAAAAGCAGGTATGCGCTTCCTATGCGACTTCATGTTCAGGTTTCGACAACTTGAAATCTGATTTGTCTATAATTAAGAAAGAGACCTCTCCTTGTAGACCCAAGTCTAGATCATGTACTATGACAGCCCCAGTGTACCAGTAGTCGGAGGGTGGTGATTCGAGCTAGTCCTAATCTGAAAAGTCTAGTCTTGGCACAACTTCCGACATCCCCAAGTCCGCCCTCACAAGAGACACTTCGAACCTTCAATCGTCACGCTGGCCAATTCGAGCTCTTCATAATGGCCGATACCAACAAACCTGCGGTTGTACCGCCAAAGCGAGCTCTTACTGATTATCCGGTGCGGTTTTCTTCAATCCCTCAATTACTTCAGACAAGATCAATACTTACCCTGTTTGCAGCTCATCGACTCGGACCCGTAAGTTCCACCACTGGCCATATTCTAGCCTTACACCTACATGGCTCCGAAGCAACCCTCGGAATATCACTAATACATATTTTATTTCAGACATGTGCGGCGGGTTTTCGGGTACGTGAGACCCTCGGACTATGCAGTTGCTGGCGGAGCTGCTGCTGCATCCCCGCTTGCATTCTGGGTTATGGAAAGGGTGAGCCCATCACACGTGGGTAGAGGGGGTTTCTCCCCCGTAATGCGTCTGGCGACAGCGGTCGGTGTTATTGGCGGCCTACATATCCTCTACCAGAGGTCGTGCAGTAAGTTATCCCTCACGCCCCATTTTACGATGGGCCGGCCGTCTGGGATCAACGCTGACTCTCACTTCTCCAGATCGCTTCCATGGATTCACGGAGAACTCAAGAGAGGTTGATATGGATATGAAGGAAATGGTAGACAAAGTTAAGAAGGGCGAGCCTCTCTATGGTTCCTCGCAAGTATCCACTTACCTACAGGGTGTAGCCGCTCGGAACTCGCGATATGCGAATCTCTTCGTTCAGGTTATCCCATGGTTCAATCTAGTCAACCATGAACATGTAAGTCTTTGCTTGCACTCCAAATCTCTGGTCTGCTTCAAATCTACCAGATTACTGACTATCACACAAGCATGGTGTCGATACGGCTAAATACTATCAGCAGGCTGAGCGGGAGCTTGAGGCTGAACGCCTTTCCAAAGCTGGATCTTCTTGAGAATCATGTCGTTCGCAAAGGGGGATTCATTCATTGCGTTACTTGGAGGGTGTTATTTCCATTCGATGCGATACGTGCGCGAGCGGAATATGTAGAATTGTATAGTTATGTCTGCCTTCTAAGGACGCTGCTTACTCCATCGGTATTGCAACGATCCGTCTCTTCCATAATCGGGTCAATGTCAACATCGTCGAATTTGGTGTTCAGCTCTCGATTCTTTTTGGGTCGTGGTTTAGGCGCTATTAATTAAAGTCAACACCTGGTTCTCTCCGCAACGAGCAAACATTGGGACACGCATCAAACCTTTTTCGTTCTCTTGTATGTAAAAGCGTCTCAGTAGCATGATAGCCTCCTTCCGCTGCAACCCGCCATAAACAGGATAGGGCGGGTCAATCGCCAAACTACAGCAAGTCAACGCAGAACTAATGCAATTTGTCTTCAGAGGGTCGCAAACTCAGAGTGCAATAATAAAATGCTTCCAGTTCCTCCGAATCGCTCATTGCCACAGCCATAGTAAACACTCCGAATTTGATATTGACGTAAGGCTGCCGCGCACATGACACAGGGCTCAACCGTTACGTACAAGTCTGTTGACCGGAGTGCCGATCTTGGATAACTGCGAAGAAATTCTTGGATAGCAAGAAATTCGGCGTGTCTTGTTCCCTGATATGAACACATCAGAAGGTGCACTTTATGAGACATTACTTATCTAGTCAGATATGGCCCAGCCAGAACCAGATCCTAGAAGTCTCAAACAAAAGAGAAAGAAAGAGAGAAAGAAGAGGAGAAGAAGAGAATAAGAGAAGCCGCTCCAGCAGGACTATGTTATTGACTTACATTCATGGATCTGTTAGTATCATTCATTCCACGACCGACTATTTTATTCTTGTACACTAAAACGCAGCCTACGGGTGTTTCACCCAGATCAAGCGCTCTGCGTGCCTATTCAAGTGTGAGTTCCAGTCCAAGTAGGGATCTATTTGGGTGAAATACAATACCATTTCAAATGCTTGCTCCATAAAGTAAGAATTATCTGCTGCTGTTGCATGTTCCATTCGTGGCTTGGGTGCGCTATACATATGCTTCATAATGTTCAGGTGATTCGATCCAGGGTTGATGTTAAAGTGCAAGTTAAGTCAAGTTATAATTTAACCAAATATGTAGTATTTGAGGCTTTCCTTCCTTTCTTTTTCTCTTATTTCCGTGCAAGTTGGCAGAAGACCACAGGAAGGTCACTTAAGAAAATAAATCAAGACCACCAGCAACATGGAGTAGAACTTTGGGCTTGGGCAGGGCAGTTGCCAAGCACTACGTACCAAGAAAGTACTGCTGTGTAAGTGAGACTAGTAATTAGTACGTAACTTGTACCGACATATGTACTTACATACGACGGAAGTACCAGTTGTACTGGCCTTATTTTCAATTCCTGCAAAGCCCGCGCGCACTATTTACAATTTAATACTATACACAGAGTACTCAAGATTCAATCTCGGTTATATACTGGGATTTAAATTCACCTAACCTTGATAATGATATTACAACTGAATAATTAAATATATGTTGCACTACATCATACTACCTGTCTACTTAACTAGTTGTTACAGTGTACTATCATTATATTACATTTTAAGCGGTATTATAATCCGTATATTACATACAACATTACAACGCCTGATCGATAAGTAGGCTGCTTATCGCTCCTCCGAGTCAAAAGTTTGGTTTCCTCTGCAGAACTGACTGACGCGTCCACTAAGTCTTTATTCTAATACACATTCTTTGCACTACTTGTCACCTGAAGCAACAAGCATGTCATGAATTGAATTCTACAGATGACTGCAAATGAATTGAATGCCAATCGTGATTCTACAATAAGTATGGCCGATTGGACATCTGCAGAACCCGTGTCGTCTACCCTAGCAGCCCAGCTGGCACCACGTCTTTCATCCCAGGGAAGCCCAGTCCACCGCTTAACAAGAGAATCCTTTGCGCAACTCCGGCAGGAGTTAGTGGAGGGGAAATACAGTCAATTAAGTCTCGATGACAGCGTGACCGATGTTAGCAGGCTCATATGCATTGTTCTCAAGGCAGGTCTGGAGCCGTGTACCAAGAATGAAAAACCAGGCAACGGCGAGCTTAATGGTCAACTTTCGGACTGTCTAGACATCATCCAAATAGCAGTCGAGAAAGTGCCGCAAACACTGACAGAAGTTCCCGATCCAGAAATTCTAGGGGCAAGGGCTAACGCCCCGTTATACGCTTGGCTGGTTGTTCAACTTCTTCACCTGTCTTGTACTCAAAACAATTGGACCGTTGATGAGAAGGTCACCAGGATTTTCTCGACTATAGTTTGTGCCCAATATAAAACCACGAAGCTATGGTCTCCTTGCCATGCTATTCCTACTTTCCTGCGGGCCTGCGCAAATGGTTTGTAGAGACCCAAAGTGAGCTGGGAATATCTGACTAACCAACCAACCTCAGAGGTCATATTTTCCTTAGAAAAACTCCAACACCAGGGACGGTGGGGCATTTCTCAATTCAAATCGTCCTTCCCAGTACCTGAAGGACCCCTCTTCGTAGTACTAGGCAAGCTCGGTCTGCCTCGCAACCTATTTGAAAAAAGAGTCAGTCTTGGGTCATTTCAAGGAGCTGTTCTAGTAACTCTCGGCCTTCTTGACTCGTTCTTAATTCGGTTAGATGGCCACATCTCTTTTCCCAGCAAGGCCTCGAGCATGCGGCAAAATCTAGCTTGGATTCTAAGTGGCTACCAACGCATATGGAGTGTTGTATCCATTTGGCTTCAGGGTACCAGCATGGATAAGGTCGACTCCAAGGTCGAAATATGCTCACGCTTTTTGGCATCTATACGAGCATGTTGCTTATGTGAAACCTCGTCTGAAATTGAAACAGTTTACGATTCCCTCCAAATGCTGGGCGATATATTGTCCTCAGACTGTTTGAGCCATTCCACTTCTCTTCAATCACAACTAGCCTGCTTTATTGACGATTTCGTCAACTTTTCTGATTGTACAGAGAAGCAGCTCAAATACATTAGAAGAATTTTGCCACCATTAAGCGATGCGATGAGGAAGACCACTTTCAAATCCCTCGGAATTCATCTCAAGGTAGAGAACCTACAGCAGTTCAAGACGTCAGCAAATGAAGCTAATCAAGAATAAGTCTGCAGTTCACAATGCCCTTAATAACGCGGCGCAGGCACAGTTAAATCTAGGACCAACGGCACTTTTCGCCTCCAACGACGGTGTCGATGCAATGACATATTCTTTCGCTTCTAGCCAAACACCCGGGCGGCCAAATGATAGCGAAGCTAGGGAAATACCTAGGCGTCGTCTTCTACAGCCGGAACTCCAATGCAGAGTCACTGTAGCTCAGCAACTCACCTTACGGTTGCTGGAATTCATCCGTTATGAAGGCGCTGCAAATTTAGAGAGCCTTAAGCTTGCGGTTTTGTGAGTTGACCGCAAGACCCGCAATTTTCTTTATACTAACATTTCGTAGCAAATGTTTTCCTGCCCTTTCTGAGCAGGAAAAGTATGAGTTCCTGAATGACCTGGGCCGTCTGCCTTGTGCAATCAATGGGAGCCTAACGGTGACTATCCAAAGCAACCCCGACTCTTTGGGCAAAGAGTTTTGTCATATCTGTGATGATGAGCTCCAAAGTCACATCCAATCTGATGTTCAGGTCAACGAATGTGATGTCCTATGCCAGGTGTTAGCATTTATAGTTCCTAAAATATCCCGTTCTTCGACTATCAGAGTAACTGCTATGGCTACTTTGAAGCGAATTTTGATGCACACATCGAGCCCCATCCACCTAAAGCTATCGGGTTCCATTTTTGGTGATTTCCTCCTGGGCTCTCTTCGGAGCTCTGTGCGAGAACTTCGGGTTATCGCTGGGTATGCTCCTCGTGACTAGAAACATACTAGGTACTAATGACTCCGCAGCCATACAGTCGCTTGTTTTGTGCGCGATGGCCTAGGCCATGAAACACGGCGCGGCAACTTCGTTATCTTTCTGGATTGGCTAAAAAGCTTATCTGAAAAGAAAGAAACAGCATTGCATGAGACTTGCATCATGAGCTTGTGCCGATTGGCAAGGTATAATTCGAGGCTGATGTACTGTGGCTAGTATTGAGACTAACATCCTCGGGCACTAGGTTTTCCAACGATGAAGAGATGAATATTGTTCTTCTTCGCCTCATAGAGTATCTTGGACATCCAAATCCATTTACCTGTGGGGTAGCGTACACTGAGGTATATGAGCTCTCTAGACTTCCTCTGGTCTCCAATGGTTTCAGGGACCCAAGCGTTCCAAGAAAAATATCTGACCGAAAATTAGTTATCGAAACTTGGGCAGCAGCTTGCCGTCACTCCCGCCGCCTTGTTCCGGCCCTTTTGGAGGACACTTTCCGTGATAGTCGTCAAAAATTTGCAATCTCGCCCTTATATGGCAGAGCAATTGTGTGACCTGCTTGGGATGACAGTTGACGATTTTCTAAGACTAACAGAAGTCTATGTTTTGCCGCATCTGGTGCTCTTACGAAAGAGGGAAATTATTGCTCGGATTGGAGGGACCTATAAGGATGGCAAAGCGCCCTTTGATATATGCTCTGAGAAAGATAATCTTGCAGCAATACTAGCGTTTCTATTATGCCAACCCTCTCCGGATCCTCAAAAAATGATCATGTCCACGTTGTCGGCCGTGGATTCTGCTTTCGACGGCCGTGCCTTGGCAGAGCTGGTGAGAATAGAGCCGATCTTAATTGCTTGCGATCTATTGAAAGGCCTTGGTGATACAGGAGAAGACAAGGGAGCAAGGGTATGTGATCCTAGGAATTAGAACCCGAAAGTGACGAATGGCTCTAAAAAAATATAGTTTTACCAAGCTCTACATGTTCTGGCATCTCTCGTGCCACGCAAGTCTTCACACACTTCAAGACAATCAAACTTGATAGGTCACTTCATTGAGGAGCATGTCCTCGGAATAATCACACAGTTTGCACATGCCATCAATGATTTCCAAATCAGACAACCTATTGTTGAGAAGAAAAGAAATATCATGGCTATTGGGGCTATGATTAAAGTTGCCCCTGGCTATGTCAGTAGCGCTTTACCTCAGGTGTGTGCACCATTTTGCTATTCCGACTGATTTGGTCGACTAAACTGAGTACTACAGATATGTGCTTGTCTGCGGTCTGCGTTGGAATTCAAAGAGCTCTGTAACAACTCCTTTATAGTATGGGGGGTTCTAGTAAGATCATTGCATGAAGAGGAGGTTGAACCGCTCCTTGACCAAACTCTTTCTATCGTGATAAAACATTGGGTCACCTTCACCGAAGACACTAGGACGTTTGCTTACCAACTCGTCGAGCATGTCCTGGGCCTTCACAACGAACTTTTACAGGACGTTTTCGGCACTATGCCCTCACTGGCTTCAATACCTGTGCTCTCTAAATTCGATACTACAATCAGCAAGATGAAAGATACTATGGATGTTCGAAGCCATTTTATTGCATTTTCTCGGCGCTGTTCGAGTGAAAATGCCACAGTCGTTGAGCAAGCACTAACAGAGCTTGTTTCATACCTCTCAAGGCATGAGGAATTCCTTCACAGATCTGTCATCAGTGAGCAGCCAGATCCCGCTGTGATGCACTTGGTCAGGTCTTTACTTGACTGCTGCGTAAAGTTCAACGCTACATCAGAATCCATTACCCTTCTCTCCGCTCGTTGCCTTGGCCATATCGGCTGCTTGGATCCAAATCGAGTGGATTCGATCAAAGAGAAAAAAGAGATACTCGTTCTGTCAAATTTTGGTAAAATGGAAGAGACGTTTGACTTCGTACTCTTCTTTTTCCAACATGTGCTAGTTGATGCCTTCTTATCAGCGTCTAATACGAGAGCTCAAGGGTTCCTAGCATATGCCATGCAAAATCTACTGCGATTTTGCAATTTAAACTCCGCTATCACCCAGCGTTCGCGCGATGTGGTTGACGAAAAATATCAACGGTGGTTGGAGCTTCCTGAGGCCGTCCGTAATATTTTGACGCCCTTCTTAACGTCAAAATATACTGTCACCATCGGGGCTGCGGGCTCCGGCTGCACTTATCCTCTGTTTTCACCTGGGGTGAGCCATGCAGACTGGTTGCGAAGCTTTGTTCAAAATTTACTACAAAGCGGAAGTGGTGATAATGCGAGGTCGGTATTTGGCGTCTGCAGTCGTATAATCAAAGGACAAGACATTTCAATAGCATCATTCCTACTTCCATTTGCTGTCTTGAACCGAGTGGTTGGAGGAACTCAGAAAGAGAAGGACGATTTACACGGTGAGCTTATGAATATTTTAACTTATCCCCTTCCTGAAAATAGGAATGAAGTACACGAAGCCATCTTATTGTGCACCCAAGTAAGTAACACGATCCGACGGCCTCCTGGCAATTTGGATGATATTCACGTCTTATAGAGTGTCTTTGAAGTATTGGACTATCTTTCGAGATGGGTTCAAGGGAAGAAAAAACAGCTAGGTAGCTTAAGAAACCGCGGACACCACAGAGCCTCCAAGGAGAATGACCGGGATCTATTGGTGGGCTCGTACTCTTCTCAGATTAAAGCGGTGGAATCGCTTCTAAGCTCCATCCCGCCAGAAGTGATATCTAAGCGAGCTGTGGAGTGCAAGTCTTTCTCTAGGGCTCTATTTCACTGGGAACAGTATATCCGTCAATACACGAGTCGGCCTCAAAAACAACATTCCACCAGCTTAGAATCGCTTTACCAACATCTCCAGGACATTTACAGCCAAATTGATGAGCCCGACGGTATCGAGGGGATCTCGACTCATCTACACGTTCTTGACATTGACCAGCAAGTCCTTGAACATCGGAAGGCAGGGAGATGGGCCACAGCGCAAAGCTGGTACGAATTGCAACTCGAAAAAGAACCCGGTAACTTAGATGCCCAGTGGAATCTGTTTACCTGCTTAAAGGAATCAGGACAACAAGGTAGTTTCATGAATTAGAATTTCCATTGGGCTTCTACTTTTACTTACGTGCTTCTGCAGATGCAATTCTCACACGTTTTGAGATTCTCAGGCCGACGAGCTCTATGCCCAAATTTCTTTCTTTCGCGGTCGAGGCATCTTGGGTAACAGGGAAATGGGATAAGATGCACAATTATCTCAAACTTTGTGCGCGAAAGACAACAGCGGATTTTAACATAGGTATTGGTCTGGCTTTAGATGCCTTCCGTCAGGGCGAGAGGCAGCAGTTTGGCAAACTTATTGATGGTTTACGGTTGAGTGTTGCCAAGGCACTTACAACAAACTCCGTTACATCCTTACAATCATGTCATGATAGTATGCTCAAATTGCACGCGCTGACAGAGGTTGAATCTGTTATCCTAGCCGGGACTGCGCATAAAAAACCGGATTCACGCACGGATCTACGAAATTCTTTAGATCGTCGCTTAGACGTTCTAGGAGGGTATTTATCTGACAAACAGTATCTTCTCGGGATAAGGAGAGCTGCCATGGAGTTGAGGTGAATTATCCTGGGGAAAATTAAATGACTCGAGCTAATAGAGCAACAGTGGCACTTTCATTGATTCTGACATAGCCGCTGCATGGCTAACGAGTGCTCGATTATTGAGGAGAGGCAATTTTGGCAATCAAGCATATCAGTCCATGCTTAATGCTGCTCATTTAAAAGACCGCTCGGCCACTATTGAGCACGCCCGGCTACTCTGGAAAGACGGTCATCACCGGAAGGCCATACAAATTTTAGAGGGCGCAATAGCCGTCAATGAATTTTCTTCGACCACATCCAATCCCGACAATCTGAATCCACAATCCGCTGTCTCTAGTCATGAGAATCATCAAAATCTACTTGCTGCTAGGGTACGTCGCAAACTGGAGGCACCTACTCCTCTCCAATTGTTTATCTAACTGATTAAGGCACACCTGTTATTAGCGAAATGGACCGATAGAGCAGGACAAACCCAGTCGGATGTCATAGTGCAGAGGTATCGTGAGGCCATCAAGCTACATTCAAGGTAGGTAAGGCCTTCTTGCTAGTGTTCATTTTATCTCATCGACTTCAGATGGGAGAAGGCCCATTATTATCTTGGAAAGCACTACAACAAGATCTTGGACTCGGAGAAATTGAAGCCGCCAGGAAAGGAGGCACAAATATAGTACGTCTTGTAACAAGATATAAAAGAGGGGGCCGCTGATGCTAATTATCATAGCTTGAGTGGTGAAGCGTCGAAACTGGTCGTTGACAACTACCTTCGGTCATTGGCACACGGGAATAAGTACGTTTTCCAGTCACTACCCAAAGTCCTCACTCTTTGGCTAGAACATGCTTCTACCGTCGAACAACCATTTGATCCGAAAAGGGGTGACAATGCGTAGGTGTTCATTCTTAATGTTACCCCCCTCCTTGGATCCCTCCGTTAATCGTTGTAAAGGGACTTCCAAGCACACACTCTAAACCAACGAAAAAAGAGTTTGGATGACATGCACTCGCAGTTGAAAAAATATGTCAATAGAATGCCAGCTGCCTTGGTTAGTCCCGGGTCTGAACCATATCGGATTCTCAGCTGACTACTTCCAGCTTTTTACAATCCTACCTCAAGTCGTCGCACGAATCTGTCACCCAACTCCTACTGTCTGTACTCTGTTGACTAGGATTGTGGCAAAGGCAGTGAATGCTTTCCCCCAGCAAGGACTATGGACTGTTCTCGCCGTTGTCAAGTCATCATCCGCCGACCGAGCGTCGAGGGGTTTTACTTGTCTCCAGAAAATAACCGTGGGTTTTAATCACAAATATCCGTCTGGATGCAGCCCAGGCTAAAATGATAACAGGAAATAAACAAGAAATTGAAGACCGAGGCAAGCATTGACATCCGCGGAATGATCAGCCAAGGGCAAAAATTCTCAGATGAGCTGTTACAGTTGTGCGTAGCAAAGATTGAGAGTAAAACATTTCGAATAAACCTTGCACGACACCTCAACTTCAATCATAAAGTAGCGCCATGTCGACTTGTTGTTCCCTTCCAGGCAATGCTTACCCCAAGCTTACCAGCTAGCCATGATTCAGAGTATCTGAAGGGGTTCAGGGCCTTTCCTCGGGATTCTACCACTATTGAAGGTATGAAATTACGCATATCAATACACCTTATCTGACTGTCTTAGGGGTCCTTGACGATGCTCAGATTCTTAGCTCGCTCCAAAAGCCTCGCAAAATTGGCATCCGAGGGTCTGACGGCAGGATATACAATATCCTGTGTAAACCAAAAGATGACCTTCGTAAGGACCAACGCCTAATGGAGTTCAATAATATGATCAACAGATTCCTAAAGAAGGACGTGGAATCCAGCAAACGGCGCATGTGTAAGTATGCGGTGCACACATCCTCACTCACTCTCGCTTACATGTAGAAGATATCAAAACGTACGCCGTTACGCCGTTGAATGAAGAATGCGGACTTATTGAGTGGGTGGACAACCTAAGAACTTTGAGGGATCTAGTCACAAAGTCACTTAGGGAGAGGGGAATCACGCCAAATGTATGGCTTATCACTAGGGATTTATTTTTCCAAAAAAACAATAAGTCCTTTCCGTCATTCGCTCCAAACAGAAACTGACGGTCGATCATTTAGTACGAGGAGATACGCCATTACCTTAATGAAGCATGCTCGGACGCATCCAAAATCTCATTATTCACGGACAAGGTTCTAGCAACGTAAGTACTAGCAATCTCCTGGTATTCGTCAGCCACTAAGTGCGATACAGGTTCCCGCCTGTTTTGCATGAATGGTTCGTGGAGATGTTTCCCGAGACGGGTGCCTGGTTTGCCGCAAGACTTCGCTATACTCGATCCTGTGCTGTTATGTCGATGGTTGGTTATGTCTTAGGGTTCGTCAATCACATCTAGTCAACCGTGCTCTGCTAAATGACCTATCCCGTAGGCTGGGAGACCGACATGGCGAAAACATACTCTTCGAGGAAGGTACCGGCGGTGTTCTTCATGTTGATTTCAACTGTCTTTTCGACAAGGTGAGTTGTACCAGGGTTTACCCAGCGGGGCATTCAACTAATCCCATGCATACAGGGTTTGACTTTCGATAAGCCAGAGTTGGTTCCATTTCGGTTAACACAAAATATGATTGACGCATTTGGCGCTTACAAATATAATGGTCTGTTTGCGTCAACACAAAGCTATCTGCGGTTGATTAACAATTTAACAGGTCCATTTCGGAAAACTTGTGAACTAAGTCTCGATCTTCTGCGACAGAATGAAGATGCACTCATGACCATACTTGAAACATTCTTGCACGACCCAACAACTGATTTTATTGGAAAGAAGGTACATGTCCCGGTCCTAAAGCAGAGATAGTGGGCTGACACTAAAATCATCAACTAAGCGCCGAACTCATGCGAACGTCCCCGATACTCCTGCGGGCGTCTTAGAAAACGTTCGTAACAAACTGCGCGGCCTTCTTCCAGGTGAATCAGTTCCATTATCGGTGGACGGTCACGTCGACGAGCTCATCATCCAGGCAACTGATACTCGAAATCTCGCCGCAATGTACATTGGCTGGTGCTCTTTCTTCTAGCATTGGAGAACGCAGCTCCGAAATCCGTGGGCACAATGAGCGAACGCAATTCGTTACCGACCGGAATAGATCATCAGACTGATCAGGATTTACCTCTACAAACAAGGGCTCCCAAGGTAAATCCGCTCTTCGAATCAATAATGATATTGGAGAAAGCTTTCCCACCATGATGCAAACGTAAGACCTTGCGTACTGCTGCGCACTATTTACCACCTTAACGAACCATCTTAATTGCGCCCCCTGTCTCTACTATAGGCCCGGCTTCTGCTACGACTGCTGTAATCGTAGCTACTGTAGCTGGGGCTACGGCGTCTGCCTCGTCGCGGGCTGTCTTTCTGTGCACGTACCCCTTTCCTATGAGGGGATTCTGATGGGGAACGTGAAGAGAATGATCGAGGGTTTTGAGGAGATCGAGACCGGGAGCGGGAAAGCGATCGAGGTCGATATAAGTCGTGCCTTTCCATGGGCCGAGCTCGACCATACGCCGGCGGAGGGGAAGCTCGTTGCCGGTATGGCGAATAGCGAGGTGATCGGTAGTCCGCATGTCGCCCTGGAAGATGCCCCTGACGCCCATGCTTCCCCGTCGCACTTAAAACTGGCGGGGGTGAACGGGAGAATACTCTTTTTGGTAGTACGATCGACACATTCAATATCGCTCCATCGAGCTGGGCTTCATGCATATGTGCAATGGCGGCTTCTGCGTCTGCGGGATCGTGATATAGAATATATGCCGTACCCCTGTTTGCCATATCTACCAACGGACATGTTAGCGGAGCTCAGTAAAAATATGTCCATGGGCATACAGGCATGGTTCATGGGAAGATCAACGCTCTGGATCTCCCCGAAACTCCCGAATATCTCAAATAGATGTGGTTCCGTCACATTCTTCGTCAATTTCTCTACGACAATCTGTTCATTTGTTTTCTTGGCATCAGATCCAATTTTCTAGGCGTCAAAATACTGGAGTGACGTGGGTTCAAACCTTTGAACTCCCTTGTGTGTACTTAGGAGAGCTCGGACTCCGACTGTAGCTCCGGCCTCTATATGATCGAGAAGGCGGACTGCGACTCGAGCTTCGACTTCGGTTCCGGCCCCGGCCCACCCGTGTCCGCGACCTTGAGCGGCTCACGAACTGATGTCCGTTGCGAACGCCGACACTATCTGACATGGGGCTTCGAGATGCCCCCCTGGACCTCGACTCGGATCGTGGAGAAACGGAGCGCCGAGGCTGGCGACTGTGGGACGATTTTCTTTGCATGGTGTACAAAAGGAACTTGTCCTGCGACGCAGGAGAGTTGACTTTTGCGATGCGATATGTGCAGTGCCGCGAAGGCGTATGGCAACAAATGAAAGAATCCCAGGGAAATAGAATATTCTCGTAGCGATAGTAACACGAATCAGCGAGGACAGTGGCTTTTTTGCGTATTAGATGAAGCCGGAACCCGTTTTAAAGGAGACAAGGTTATGGAACTTGAAGCATGTACGTAAGTAA
Organism: Aspergillus sp. MA 6041; assembly: GCA_025768905.1. Lineage (NCBI taxonomy): Eukaryota > Fungi > Ascomycota > Eurotiomycetes > Eurotiales > Aspergillaceae > Aspergillus > Aspergillus sp. MA 6041. The sequence continues at coordinate 27,493 of JAMFNV010000014.1, read as the reverse complement.
GTTGGTCCCTTCTCAAGATGTGAACTCTCCCCCGAGGAGCCTCGCCTAACCACAATAGGTTAGACGCATATTGACCCGTGGACCGCATTGACTCTTGCATGCTGACTTCAATGTCGGGTCCGGTACGGACTACGGAGTATAGGTAGGTAACTCGACAGATACAACTTTGGTCTGATGATTTTTGGGATGTCGTGTTGGCGGGATATAAGGTTCTTGCGGGTTGCAATTACTGTACTAAGCGAGCAGTCATAACAACATGATATCACAGCCGCTGCTAGGAATTATATTTTATTGATATTCACTCAACGTCCACCGAGTTTCCCCATTGCTCATACTCCTGGATGACATCTTCAGTAATTTGTCTTTTGACCTGTTCCAGGGCGTACTGAAAATGTCTCCAGTGGATGTTTTGCTCCTGGCCGCTCTCGTCCTCCTCGTCTAGCGCGGCATCACCGGCAGTTTCGCAAATGCTCACTATCTCTGCACCAGTATATCCCTCAGTTCTCAAGGCTAGGTCGTCTAACCTTACTTCAGGGTGAATCACGGACTTGCTGCACCAAATACTTATGATCTCCTTTCGCGCTTCAAGGTCGGGGGTGCCAATATATAGTATATTATCCAGGCGCCCTGGACGCATCAATGCGGGATCGAGCACCTCGGGCTTATTTGTCGCCGCAACAACAAGAACACTCCTAAGCTCCTCAATACCGTCCATCTCGTTAAGTAGAGTTGTGAGCACATTCACACCGCCCTGAGACGCACTTCCACGCCTCGAGGCAATGGCATCAATTTCATCAAAAAAGATAATGCTGGGTCTAGCAGATCGTGCCTTCCTGAAAACCTCGCGCAATGCTCTTTCAGATTCACCGACATACATGCTCAAAATTTCTGCACCTTTAACGGCCATGAAATTCAATCCTGCTTCGGTAGCCAAGGCTTTGACGGTCAAGGTTTTGGAGCATCCTGGAGGTCCATAAAGTAGAATTCCCTTTTTGCTCTTTACATTCAGCCTTTTCATTCGCTCGGGGAACTAGAACAGTCAGAACTTTTAGCCGCAACATACTGAAAAGCAAAAAAATAAAAATAAAAAGGCCCACCTTTAACGGCCGCTCGACAGCCTTTTGAAGCCGTCTTTTGATATCATGTTGACCCCCGATATCCGACCACCTTACTTTCGGTGTCTCCAGGAACACTTCCCTCATCGCAGTCGGTCGTGTCTCCTGGAGCGCTGCCATAATGTCACCCTCCTCAATTGTAAGCTCGACAACCGGTTCCCCACAAATGCGTAGCCTTTGAAGTTCATCTGATATTGTCTCCTCGGTATTCAAATGGGTATCCGCAGGATCGCGGATCTGCCTTTTCCGGGCCTTGCGACAGACAAGCTGCAACAAGGCATATAGGTCAGCTCCAACGTACCCGTGAGTTTTCTCCGCGATGAGCTCAATAAGCTTTTCATTCAGGGCAGGAGACGGGCCTCCACATATTGCCGTCACTATTTCACGTCGATCGTGTGCCGTAGGGATTTGCAGCTCAATTTCATTTCCTAGTCGATGAGGGGTTCGTAATGCATCGTCGACATCATTGGGATGGCGAGTAGCACCGACTACTAGAACGCGAGCCGATTTTGCAGAGTCTATGCACTCGCACATTACCAGTGCTAATGAGGACGAGTCGATCGATATCTTCTTGGGTGCAACGAATTCGAGCTGATCTAATATCACAACGCTAGGCTGGTAGCGAATCGCCTCTTTGAATATGTTGCGCAGCCTATTCTCTCCGTCACCGACGTTTCTATTAAAAACTGGGCCAAGGTCAAATGTTCTTCGCCATCCCGCCTGTCGAATCTGGGCCAACAACGTTGTTTTGCCTGTTCCCTTCGGACCATATAAAAGGATACCCCTGCTATATTCATAAAATGACGGCATGACCAGCGTTTCAGAGCCGAGATAGAAATCAGCCAGGTTTTCGTTAATGGATTGAATCTGTTGACCCATTCCTCCAAGGCCAACCGGGACAACTTGGAGGTGAGTACTTAGGCTCTCATCGGTGCCTTCCTCGGATTCATCAATCAAAACCTTAGAAGCTTCTGTGAACCTAAATATAGTACTATCATGACCCTGCGTCATTGGCCGGATATTCGAGATCTGAAAGCTTCTTCTCTGACCTCTGAGGTCCAAATCAAACATCAACCCAACCGCCAGGGCTTCGCACTTTGAGAGAGGAAGCTCCAAAGCCCATGCCCAATGATTCCTATCTGGGGGACAAATTTGACCATATTTCTCTGTCCTATCGGTGTCCGAGCAGTCGATCAACGAAACAGAGCCAACGTCTGCCAGGAGCTCGTCCACCTTTACTATGGAGACCTGGTCACCGAGCTTGATCCCATAACAGTCCTGAAGGGTTCTCGAGGTCTGTACGACCGATTTCCCGATGCTTTCGGCCGAATTCCATGCTATGGCCTGCTTGGATGACCCGCCGGGAAGCAGTAGGCGGCAGACGTCGCCGGCCTTCAGTTTAAGACTCGCCAAAGATGTAGTGGACAAATATACTCGAAATGCATCCCGATTGTCGTTTCTAACTTGCTTCGGTAGCGGTCGTACGGTAAAATCGCGGTTCTCTGGCATATTGCAGATGCGCATACGATGTTCGTTCAAGGTGAATAAAAAGTCTTGCGCACTTTGCTGGGTATATAGAGCAGGGACACCCCTTGTTTAGTAATCTGTAGTCATGTCTTTAGAAGGCTGTTGCGCGAAGACCTGTGATATTCCCAGTGAAGACTTTTCCGCTCTAGAAGTTCTTCGGAATGCATAACATCCAAGTACATACAGCTTATCGGTGGGAAAGACGGGCCATGCGCCACAACTGCTTCTTCAATAGGCTAATGGGAGCTAGATATCCGTCGATCAGAGACAAGTCCGGTGGGAATGAAATTTCATCTGACCTTTTCTTTTACTCTCAGTCCTTCCCTTGACCAAAATGTGCTAATCCTTGTTTAGAGGGAAGGAAGGCATGAGTTTGTACGGCGGGGAAATTTTTTTATCATTCATGGATAAGGTGACCGGTCCAGTTTCACTAGTCCTATTTTAGTCTAGTGATCCAATCCAAAACCCCTGCGAGATTTCTGAAATTAACTACGTACCGAACACCTCCGCTCAGCTAGGCGGTCTCGGGGCTCTCGAGATACCCGTGGGCAGTCGCTATCCGACTACACGAGAGCTCAATATTCAGGCCGCGGTCAAAACTAAATAGAGTGCTGCTATAAAAGGAGCGAAAGGGCCATACCATTCTACCTGCTTTATTCGTAGTATTTATCAACAACAACCATTAACTAACTAGTTAGTTACCGAAGGTCTTTTAACCATCGATTCCTATTCAAAGCTATCCTAAATATACTACTTTTCCTATGTTACTAAAGTACTCCACAATCCGCAACAGTCAGCTACTTGAACTGATACAACTAGCTCACTACCACTTCACACAGTATTAACCCATGCTTTCTTTGCACAGACCCTCATTGAAAGGACCTTGCACATAATCCTTTCATGCAATTCAAATCCAACCCTGCATATACAATGTATACCGGAGAATTCAGCTGGACACATACAGGAGATACCTGCATCGTATTTATTATTAGTAGTGGTAGGAGACACCATCACATAAAACTGTCTGTCCCGTATGTAAATCATGATAGATCAAATTAACGCCGCCACAAAAATTCAGAGTAATGGAACAAAAATGGTAATCCTCGGACAATTATAGATATACACATATAATAGGTCCAAACAACAAAGTGTGAGTGTGAAACCAAGATTGTCACACGCCACGGCGCAGTTTGCGGCTGGCAGGACCGTCTGAGTTGGCATGGAAGCCGCTCCAGAAATACCAGGGAATGGAGAGGGTACAACCATACGGCAAGCCATTCAGCAGCATTTTCCACCACTGTTGCTGCTCAAAGCCGAGCTTTGGTTGTCTATGCTAACACCTTGTGGGCCAGTTTGTTCGGATTTTGAAGTATCCATTCCCTTTTTGATGTCGGATGCAAGGTTGTAAAATGCGTTCTCGATGTTGATGTTGTTCTTGGCTGAGACCTCAAGGAAAGGTATCCCCAATTCGTCCGCAAGCTGCTGGCCCTGCTCCGTTGTCACGGCCCGTTTCTCTTCCCAGTCGCATTTGTTTCCAATAAGAATCTTATGCACACCCTCACTAGCATGTTGCTCGACATTTGAGAACCATGTACGGATGTCTATGGAATTGGGTAGAATTAGCGACCAGTATGCAAGGAAACACAGCCCGGGTTAACGCTTACTCTGGAATGAACGTTCATCGGTGACATCATAGACAAGGAGGATTCCCATTGCTCCTCTGTAGTAAGCTGTTGTGATTGTTCTGAAGCGCTCCTGCCCGGCCGTATCCCATATTTGGAGTTTTACCCGTTTTCCATCTAGTTCAATAGTGCGAATTTTGAAGTCAATACCGATAGTAGTGATGAACGACGGCGTGAATGAATCCTCGCTGAAACGCAGAAGACAACACGATTTTCCAACTCCAGAGTCCCCGATCAGTAGTAATTTGATCTGCGGCAAGATGGTCTGAGTATAGGTCTTTATAGCGATTCAACAGCACTTACCAGGAAGTCATAGTTTCTAGTGCCGGCCATCGTGGGAAAATCTCTTCGGGTGATCCGTATGGGAAGCACAAAATTCTAGGTCTGGTGGATGCCTTGCTGATGCTGACGAATGCGCGCACTGAAATTGAGAGACTTCCCCTCCTTTCCCGCTTATCTCGAGTTCCTATCGATGCTTCAGCTTTTGTGTTTTGTGCAGATAGTCACGTTGCAATTAATCCACTCGTAACTCCCGCGGAACTGAAAAATCGTTGCTGCCCACGGCGGGGATGGACTTGGCCGAGATATGCGAGATAGTGAAGGCGCCAGGAGGGACAGCTTGAGGGTTAAGACAACAAGTGTCAAGTGTACTTAGGATTCCAAATTTTCAAGACACAAATCGTAAGCAGATCCCAAGTATATTTTATAAAGACACTCCTAATGTCTCTCTTTTTGATGAAAAGGTCTGTTGATATATGTGTGCCTGTGGAAAATGTATTGTTGGTGAGGTGTGTTGCTAGGGATGGCAGTGGTACTCCGTAATACGGTGCCTCGTACTCTAGATTGGGTATAGTTTCCGTAACAACGAATACTCACCTCTCTAGTTATTATTAGATAATAGATTGTTCCTTCCCCCATAACTTGATGAAAGTCCTCGTCCCGAGAAGGGGTTTTTCCCATGTAAGAGTACAGAGTAGCCGGCTGGGTACCTACTCCGTACAAATTGCGTCGTAGAAAAGTACTAGCCAACAATAACAATTAATATTAGTTTATTTGCAGTGAGGCTCAAGACACTGCCGACAAACTCGATTGTTTAGGTCCAATGAAAAATTGCCCCATTCGAACTGCTGAGCACTACGTAAAAGTATTATGGAGGTAAGCTACTGCGAAAAGCGGCCCAAGATTAAGGTGTCTACTAAGTAGGTAGTAGCAAGAGTAATGTTCATCAGCCAAGATTTTCCACTTTATCTTAAGCATCCTTAACCTCCAGAATCATCTTCAATTCACACAATTCTCATGCTTAACCAGACATGCTACAAGAACCCATCAGCTAAATGAAAGCACTGCGCGCGCATACATGTATACCATCACGCTGCGAATATAATACAAATATAACATTCCTACTTTATAAGGACTATTATATATATCAGTGCATCTTCAGGGTGGGCGTAGCATCCCAAATACCAGAAAGTGGGAAAGTAGAGGCATATTGATCGTTCCTAAGTCCACCTCGAGTAGGTCCAAGCCATCCTTTCAACTATTTGGAGCTGTCTGTGGCCTCGATTCTCGTTAATCAGGTCACCAGTGTCCTCCTTGAATGCACGAAGATTCTCCCCTTTAAGCATAACCTGGGCTTTAGTAAGGAGAGTTTCAACATTGCATAGTAGCAAGCCGTGGTCTCTATACCTGAGACGCCCGCCTGCCGTGAGACTAGACGTTGAAAGTATTCGATGGAGTTTCCTTGGGGGTATGTCAGCTAATTCTCACGGACGGACAGGCTGTGCCTTACCGCAAAGCATATCGTAAGTCGTCCTGCTTTCTGCCTAATCTGAAGCCTCTCCGACTGCCAAGAAATCCAAAAAGCCAACGTATTGAAGCATACGATATAAGTAGTCCGGGGGTCAGGCCAACAAAGCTACAGTACATCAGCCCCGACTATCTGGTACTTGAGAACGGGAAAGAGCGGGGAGGGGTGCATACCCGAAAACAAGCTCCTGGCTTTTGAGTAAGGCGTCGATACCACTCATAGCTACCTCAACATCTACTTTAGTTTTCTGGATCTGAATCAAGAGAGCGCGGACTAGATCCCCCCGAATAGTGCCCACAAAAGGACTCCGCAAGTCCTTCTCGTAGGCTCTCAGCACTGGCGTCAAGTCTCCTTCCCTGACTTTGTCCGCAATAAAATCTGTTGGCTCACCAGGGTTGCTGTGCTCACCACGATCAAGTACAAAATCAACTACCATTCTTTCAAGACTTGCTCGATCCGCTTCCAGACTGCTCTTGCTCATCAGAGCGATATCGCTCTTTTCATCATGTCGTATGGTCCGAATAAGTTTCCATGTCGGGCTCACAACCCAGTTCCTCCAGAAGTCGAGTGTGGTGGCCCCAAAGTTCGAAATCGATTCAACCAAAACAGGGCCGACGTCGCTCGCGATTTTCAACGACGTAGTGGTTGAAACCAATGCGAACGATATTGGCAGCCAATACCGGACTGCGGCTGACGGGCGTCCAAGTCCAACGGCACACCGTGTTGAGACTTGCTTATACCTAGGAAGAAGATCCGTAAGAATGTAGATTAGTTCATGAAGGATGGCTTGTGCATCAATGTTGATTCCAGCGTTGTAGTTTTTCCAGCGAGATGGCTCGTCATCAATCCCAAAAAGTTTATTCGCATGTTCGCACATTCTATCCTCGTTCCCAGCCTGTAGAATAGATTTCAAAATACCGACACTGGTCCGCACTGATTGGGACAAATCGCTATTGATAGAGCCGTCCGTAGAGTCGCCCGTAAATCCATCGATACTACCAGCTTTCTGAATACCCTCTCCGAATGATAGACACTCTTCGATAAGAAGCCCAACCGAGCTTGCGTTAAAGTCTCTCATTGCTTTTAATGTCCTCTTTTTCCGTTGTATCTCTAACTTCGATTCATTTAAAGACGAAAATAACCCAACTTGGAAGGTTCGAAGTCGTGAAGAAGTGCATCGTTGGGCCGAGTCATAGAATTGAAACCATAAACTGGAGCTAGGTCCTGCCTCAGTAGCAATATGTTCCGCGATATGCTTGGAGGCCACACTTCTGTTGTCATTGCGTCCAGGTTCCATGTTTCTTCGCCATATCTTAAGAGGGAATGTCTGGAGGGTGAAAAGACCTAAGCCCCACTTAGACTCTAAAACGTCCTCCCAGTATTGTACTTCTTCGTTGAGAAGGTGAACGTTATCAGAAAAAACCTTTAATGCCGCAGCAAGTGTCTGTATGGACGCTTTCGCGCTCACTAGCCACGAGAGGTTCAACAGCTGACAGCTCAAGACATCCGATTCCGAGGTTACATCCAGGGATGCGCGAAGACAGTCGCAAGACTTGGAGATCACCTTCACGATGTTATCGCTCTGTAGGGTACCGTTGTTTTTCGAGTCGACGGAGAGCTGGAAAATGATGTTTCTGAGTGCATTGAAGTGCTCAATAGGATAGTTATTTCGCCCATTGGGGTCACGGATGTCGAGACTGTCATCGATTCGCTGGTGGAATTCTCCTAGTTGCGCCTCAAGACTGGAGAATTTACTGCAAAGCACTAGACGTATCAGTTTCACATTTGTATCCTTCCTAGGTTGGCATTTCTCAACTTGCCTTTGAAAGGCTGACATTGTCTCCGTCCAAAGGAGCTGTATATGGAGTAAATCTGCTAGATATTGTTGACTTGTTCCATCGAAATATACTAGAATCCCATGTGGCATGTAGTTATGTATCGTATCATGGCTGCAGTTGTTGCCATGACATCACGGTCAATACTCGATTAGTGGATGGAATGTTAGGTGGGGCTGTCATAATGTATCTACATACACCGTATTCAGAGTTGTAGAGCCTCGGCACTTGGCAAGGAGTGGATGTACTACTAAGGTATAATGGAAACTACAGTGGTTCCGTGGAAACTTCATAAAGGCCTCAGAGTTAAAGATATATACTCTATCTTCTGTTTATTTCCTATAAGCACTGCCTACTCAGGGGTGAAGTGGTTAATAACAGTCTAGAGTTAATTAACTCATGAACTACTCTGTAGGCACATTTACTAAGGAATATATAAATACCTAGTAATACTAGAAGGAGTCAGCTAACTAACTTAACTAGTTAACTTAATATAGATAGCTAGCTAGTTAACTACTTGCAATTAATGGTGACTAAGCTGAAACTGAGCATAACGAGTTACTATTAGAAAGGAAGACCAACGACCACCCAGCACAATTTGCTCAGCTTGTACCGTGGTTGATTTGATCCAACATAGCTAAGTTCTAAATAGTTAAATCTCAATTGATCTTGTACACTGCACAAAGGTAATTGAAAATCACAATAATAAACAACTTATGCATTATCCAGACCTCCCTGAGTAATAATATTCGTCTCCCAGTTGGCTAAATAGACTAACAGGAGTCTCGAGTGGTCTCGAGTGGTCGCCAAGTTGTTCTCAACCAAGCCTTTCCACTTTCCAGGGTTCAACCTCCTCCCAGTTTGGAGACTGCTGCGAAAACGCTGTACTGGAATAGTGGATAGCGTGCGTATAAGTTGATCCTTTCTGAACAGAGGTGAGAAGCGATCAAGCGAGTCCACAAAGCCGCGAGCGAATAACTGCAACGAAGGCCTCGGTCCAGGAAAAAAGGGTGGACGAAACCAGCGGCAACCATCTCCTCACTTCCGAGTTCATTGTAATTGTAATCCAAATAATAGCTTGAGCCGTCTACTCTGTACATGATTTCCTACAGTACTCCAATGAGATGGAAGAGGCTGCCTCGTGTCTGCGCGGCAGATACACTTCCAATCTCGAAGCGAATAAAAAGATGGGCGGAAGGGAATTCGGTGCATCCAGGTGGGGAACAACCGTCGGCCTTGATCGGCTAGGCGGTGGTGCCAGAGGCTCCAAGGGGGAATTGTTCAGACCGACCGTGCCTGGTCGCGCCACTCGGAACCCAGGTCGCAAAAATCACGCGGTGCCAGGAGAAGTTATTTCTGTTAACTTCCCTGAAATACTCCCCCGGAACACAACGAGAGAAAAAAAAACATTCCCCTTAGCACAATTCCTATTTTCTTTGGCCTACTTTGACTTCACACAGGTAAATTTTGAACAGCATATTTGACAACTTCCAGAAGTTTCGTGTCATCCATACTGGGGAATAAGGGGATATCATTGCACCATGGATTCCATGTAAGTGGCCTTAAACCGAGAGAATTTTCCGTTCCCGCCAGTTGTCGAGATCCCGCGAGGCTAATCAAAATAGGAATTCGACTTTTTCGACAACCACCCCGGGAACCTACTGGGATTACTATAATAATATCGCCGGGCATAGTTCTCAACTGAATGTTGCCGAGCGCCTTTGGGCTGCTTGGTACGCTTGGATGCAAAACGATGTCCTAGCGACCGGTATCATGTCCTTCGTCATGCACGAACTGGTCTATTTTGGGCGGTCTCTACCTTGGATCCTGATTGATACGCTTGGGTTCTTCAAGAACTACAAAATTCAAAGCGTAAGCCATTATCCCATCGGTCATGGTATGATTGTTTGTACTCATTCGGTCAGAGCAAGATTCCCTCTTTACGGGAACAGTGGGACTGTGCCAAATTCGTCCTTCTGAGCCATTTCACGGTGGAATTGCCGCAAATTTGGTCAGTCACCTCTGCGAGTCCACTCACAATCGAGTTTTTTCTAATACGATAGAATTTCGTTAAGGCTGTTCCATCCAATGGCCCAATTCTTCGGCCTTTCTACGTCTGTTCCATTCCCTTCAATCTGGACCATGGCATACCAGATCGCGATCTTTTTCGTCATGGAAGACACATGGCATTATTTCTCTCACCGTGCTCTGCACTGGGGCCCGCTTTATAAGGCTATTCACAAGATCCATCATCAGTATTCTGCTCCGTTCGGTATGGCCGCCGAGTATGCATCACCCATTGAGGTCATGATTCTTGGATTCGGTACAGTCGGGTGCCCAATCCTGTGGTGCGCAGCCACCGGGGATCTGCACATCTTCACGATGTACGTTTGGATTGTACTTCGACTATTCCAGGCAATCGATTCACACAGTGGATATGAATTTCCATGGAGTCTGCACCACTTCCTACCCTTTTGGGCTGGCGCGGATCATCACGATCTCCATCACGAAAAGTTTGTTGGGAACTACTCGAGTAGCTTCAGGTGGTGGGACTATGTCTTAAACACGGAATATAGCCCGGAGGCTATCAAGCGTAGAAGGGAGCACAGGGCAGGAAACATCCCAAAGAAGGTACAATAATGATGCCCTAGCTTCAATTTCACATGTGCTTCGATTCTGTGGTTAATGATGTCGTTGGGCCGGGTTGGGGTATACATACTTTAGATAATTATATTAATATTTAAGATTTGGATTTTTCTAATCTTTATAATTTAAATCAGCTTATTATCAGGTATTTAAGAATTTATAGATGAATTATTATTATTAGTTTGTAAGTCTCTAATACTAATATTATGTCGCAAGTGTCAGTGTCATGCTAGGCAAGGTAAAGGTCTTAGTCATGCTATGTATAACTTCCCGCTGAGGGAGGCCAGATAGAACATCATCTTCAAGATTACCAAGAATGCAAGCTTTCGTTCTATCCAAGTCGTAACAGTCAGGGTATAAAGAAAAGGGATTGATTAGGTAGAGGATCAGTGTCACAAGACAGTAATCTTGATAGATTGGTAATGTGATAGCATCCCGAGGTCAGTACATATTAAAGCTATCAAAATACTAAAGTACACTGAAATACTGTTCAACCATAAAAACCACTAGCGGCTCTAGGCCGTCTTTGTATTTGCATTATTGTCACGACCGCCAAGGCCGCGCCACGTGATGCCTACTATATTGTCGGATCGGGGCGGTGGACATAAATTAATAATGACCAATCAGCACCACAACTTCAGCGATCGATAGAAAAGGGAAAAATGAATATATTAAGAGATCTAAAAAGAATCTAAATACAGGCAATTTAGAAGATCCTTATAAACCCTTAAACTAAGCCGTAGCTTACTAAATCATGCAATAGAGCAATATTAAAGAATGTGTGTTGATCAATATGGTGGTTACCGTGTCAGAATTAGTGGCAGTATAGGCGAACCTTGGCGGTCATTATTTCGACATATATAACCCCTGCAGACTTCTGCTGAGGTATCTCTAGAGTATCTCAGGCTAGTAATTATTAATTTATTAATTATTAATCTTTACTTAGCTCTAATATAACTAATTACTAAAAACTTAATATATTATAAATTATTATATGCTGCTACTGTGGCTGTACCGCCACCTACCTGTGGAAGTTGTGGGATTCATGAAGATGATTCATTAATCAAAGCAAGCGGCTGGGTAGAAATGGCGGTACCAGAATAACTAATTAACTAATAAGCTAGTCTGAATTAGTACTAGATAAAAAATTTAAGAAAATTAATAAAAATAAACTTTAGATATTAATATAATAAATAATAATACTATTATAAATATAGATTAGATGTAAAACAACTCAGTGGTCGACATCTCAATGGTTCATATAAAGAAGGTAAAATTGTTAAGGAATAAGAACTATTAAGAAATTAGGAGAGTAAACAACTACTATATTAGAATAACTAACTAGCCGGGACTAGTCTGGAATAGAGATAGTATTAAATTAATAAGAGGTCTCTTAAATATAATATATAAAAAATATAGAAAAAAATAATATTTTTATTATTAAATTAATAGAATAAAAAATATTAAAATTAGATAAAATAATAAAGTAAAAAAAGTAATAATTAATAATTTTTATATTTAATAATTTGATCTTTATAATTTTAGAATTTATTAGACTAATTTAATTACTAGTTATTATAAGATCTATAGCCGGCCTAATATATAAAATATTATAGATATTAAGTATAATTCTAGTCTTTATATATATATTACTTATTAATAATATATTTAACTTTATAATAATTAGAATTATTAAAGAAATATTTATTTTTAATAGTATTAGATTTTATAAGTTAATAAAAATAAGAATTACTAAAAAGCTTCTTATACTTTATAGATTTAAATTAAGTAATAAAGAATATAGAATATATTCTAAAATTAAAAAAAAAATTAATTTTATATATTAAATATTTAATATATTTAATAACTTTATATAGTCTATTAAATTATTTATTAAGCTTCTTACTTAAATAATTAAATAACTAGTAGCTATAGTATAAATATATATAGACTTAATTATTAGATTTAAATTTAATAAATAGATGGTTTTTATTATAGATATATTTTATATAGATAATAATAAAGTTTAATGCTTTTTTTATATTAAGATAAAATATAAAATTCTACTTAAATATTAATTTTAATAATTATTAGAATTAATAAATATTAATTCTAAAGAGTAATTTATAAGGTGTTTAATATCGCAAGACAGCAATCTTGATAGAATTAGTAAAGTGTTGATTCAACTAAATAACAGGATCTAAAAAGCAGAGCTAAACCTATTTAGTTAGATTAATATAAATCTATTATTATATAAATATAATAAACAGTAGGAGGTCTTTAGTATATATTAATAGATAATAATTAATTAATATTATAATAATAGAATTAAATAAGAATTAAGAAAACTCTATATTCTTATAAATATATATTTAACTCAGGTAGTAAAGAAAGAAATAAGAAATAATATATATATAAATAATAACTAGTAATAATAGTAAGATTTCTTAATTTAATTATTTTTTAGATATTTTTTATATTTTATAATTATTTTTTTAGTACTAGTAAGATCTTATTCTAATATCTACTAATTTTTATTAGTATTATAGCTAGTCTAATATACTAGATATTATATAAATTAAGTATAATTTTAATTATAGTAGATAGATTACTTATTAATAATTTTCTTAACTTCTTAATAATTATTATCTTCAGAATATTAATTATTAGTAATATAATTAAATTTAATATAATATTATTTATAGAGATCTTTATTAAGATTTAGAGTAGATTCTAGTTAAGTAATAGATATAATAAAATATATTTTTTAGTTTAATAATAAACCTTTAAATTAGTAAGCTTATTTTTTAATATATTATAAGGCCTTCTGCAAGAGTACCTGGGTATTCGCGAGAGGTAGAGCTGAGTAAGCTGGAAGCTGACTTAGCTTATAAAAAATCTCTTTATTTTATAGAAGATATAATATTACAGCTTTAGTATTAATTTATTAACTATTCTAAATTCTTAAAATCTAAGTCTTATAATTCTTTATTTTTTTTATAAGATATATTATACTTTTTTATACTACTTATAATAATCTTAAAGATTAAGAATCTTATAATTTTAATATTTAACTTTATATTTAATTTATTAGAAGTAATAATATTTAATATTTAATTAAGCTTATAAACCTTAGAATAATACTATAAAAAATCTGAATTTTTATAAATATTTTTTATAAACTAGTCTTAAGACTATTTTATCTTTTTTATAGTAATAATAAGAATTTAAATCTTTATTTCTAGAAAAGCTTTATAGATAAATAGAGTAAATTAAAAAAATAAAAAAATAAAAAAAATTAATTATAATAATCTAATATAGATTAATTATTTTATAAGAAGCTAGAAAATATAACTATAATAAATTAGTATTTTTAATACTAGTTCTAAAATATCTACTACTATTATAGATATCTATAAAAGAAGGATATTATTATATAATTAATTATATAAACTACTGTAGTTTTATACAGAAGATTAAAATATATAAAAATATAAATAGCTATTTAAATATAAATTTTTTTTATCTTATAATACTATATCTTAATCTAATATTTTAAGAAATATAAAAAGTAGAATTAGTTATAATAAATAATCTTATTTAAAATTATTTTTATAAATTCTTTCTTATATAATTAGGGAATCCTATAGATTAATTATATATAATATAGAATAAGGCTCTTTATATATAAATAAATAAAAATAAAAGTAATTATATCTATCTTTAGTAGTAGCGCGAATAATAGTCTGAGTTAAAAAATAAAGATATTAATATAAAAATTATTTTTTTATAAATATTTTTTAAATTATACTCTTTATATATTAAATAAAAGATTTATAAATAACTAAGATTTTCTACTATATTTATAAAGATAGTTTCTTTTATTATAAAGCTTTAATTAAATATTCTACTACTATTATAAGTAGGTTCTATAGTATTAATAAAAAATATAAATTAATAAATATAATAAATTAATTTCTTATAAGAAGTTAAAAAAAAAAGTAATTCTTTATAAAATTAAAAAAAATTAGAATTTTAAAAAGATAGAAAGAAAGTTTTTTCTTAATAAAAAAAAATATTATAATATTATAATTATAATAAGCTAGAATATATTAAGCGTAACTATTTTAAGCTTATAATAATAAAATTATTAATTATATAATAAGAAAAACTTATAACTATAATTATTATAAATATCCTGCAGATATTATTTAATAAGAATTAGCTAGTAGTAGAAAAAATATTCTTATTTATAAAAATTATCTTATTAAACAGTATTATAATAAATTATAAGATATTAATAAATAATAATAATAAAATAAATATAATTCTATTATTTTTTATAAAGTAAGTAAGATAGAATATTCTATCTTATTAAACTATATATAAATAGTAAATTATAAAAGATTATAAAATAAAAAAAGTTATAAAGATAAAGTTTAATTTCTAAGATTTATAAAATATATAGTAGATCTTTTATATACTTATAATAATATTATTTAATATATTAAAAATAATACTTAAAATATCTTAATTAATTATATATAATCTAATTATATACTAGATAGTATAAAAATATATTTTTAATTTATAAAAGATATAATTAGATGATATTATATCTATAGAGAAATTTAAGATAATTATTTATAAAAAATAAAATAAAGTCTTTATAATAAATATAATAAATATTTAAGTTATTATTATAGAGAATAAACTACTAAACTAGTATAATAAATTTATAAGTATATTTTTAGAAAAAAGATTCTAGGAACTACTCCTGTATTATAAAGATATAGACTTAAAAATTAAAATAAAAAAAAGTAAATATCTATTTTTTAAATTAATATATTACTATTTCTTATAGGAATTGGCTATGATATAGAAATATATATAAATAATATTTATAAAAATTAGATTTAAGTATTTAAGTTCTTTATAGATATACTATTACTATATATAATAAAAAAAAAAATAAAGAGATCTATATATATATAGACTTCTATAGATTAAATATAATATCTTTAAAAAATTACTATCTACTTCTTCTAATTAATAAAATAATCTTATAATTAAGTAGTATAAAAATTTTTATATAGCTAGATCTTTATAATACTTATAACTATATTTATATAGTAAAGAAGAATAAGTAAAAGATAATTTTTTATATAAAGTATAGATTATTTAAATATTTAGTTATATTTTTTAGACTAACTAATACTTCTATAATATTCTAAGAATATATAAATTAAATATTTTATAATTTATTAGATATTACTGTAGTAATTTATATTAATAATAATATTATTTTTTTATAGAATATTATTAAATATTAATAATATATTTATAAGATATTATAGAGACTTTATAAAGTAGAATTATTTTATAAATAAAATAAATACTTATTTATAACTTAAGAGATTAATTTCTTAGAATATGTTATTATTTTATAAGAAATTAAGATAAAGCTCTTACAGATAACTATTATTTAAAATTAACTAATATTAGAGATAGTTCGCGAGATTCTAGTATTTTTAAGATTTATAAACTAGTATTATAGATTTATCTATATTTATTTATAAATAATAGTAGTCTTGACTAATCTATTATATAAGCTAAAAAATAGCCCAGCTAGAATAATTAAAGACTTAAATTTAGTTATAATAACTATAATTTATAGAGATAATTTAATTAAACTATTTTATTAAGAATGTATTCTTATAGATAAAGACTAATATTTTAGAAAAAAAATTTATAGAAATTCTTATTTAATTATATTTTTATAAAATATAGAGGTTAGTAGTATTTTTCTTATAAAAATTATTTTCTAGTAAGATAAATTATATAATAGATAAATAAAAATTATTAGTTATTATAAAATTTTTTTATAAATAGAGGTACTATCTATAAAATAGTCTATAAAAAATTAAAGTAATTATAAATTATAAAATTTTAGTTATTTTTTAGTTATCTAATAAGATACTATTATAAATATAAATTTACTAATTCTAATTTTTAATAGAATTTAGATTTAGAATTATTTATTATATAGATAAGTTAAATCTTATAAATAAACTTTTATAATAAGTTAATTATCTAAAAAATAATTAATATAAAAAAGACTAAAAAAGTCTTAAGAAGTAAATTAAGTAAAAGCTATTTTTATAGTTAGAAGTTATAAATATATAAATCTTTAGCAGGAATAAAATCTAAATTACTACTATAGATAGTAATAATAATATATATATTATAAAAAATATAATTTTTTTTTAATTTAATAGAGACTAATCTATAATTATAACTATAGTATTCTTAGTACTACTCTTAAAAATAAAATATTTATAAAAAAAGATTTAATAATTTTATAAGAAAAAAGGACTATTTTAGAATAATTTCTTATAAAAATTAATAAAAAGCTTATTAAAGCTCTAAAAAAAAACCTACTTATAAAAAAAACCTATAAGATAATTTATAAATTTAATAATCTTATAAAGAATCTAGATTATTATAAGAATATTCTATATTTATAAAGATAGTAGATAATATAAAATAGATTTTTTTATAATTTAGAAAAATTATATATTTTAGACTATTATTAGCTATAAATAGAGATTCTTATAAAATTATATAATAATTTATTAGTAGGATACTTTATAAAGAAAAAGATTTTAAAACTAGTATAGTAAAGATTTTTTTAATTAGATATATAAAATTTTATTATAGAGTACTGTAAAGTATATAATATCTATTAGAATTTATAGATTATATATAATAAATAATAAGAATTTATAGATTATATATAATAAATAATAAGAATTATTAAAATTACTACTAGTTCTAGTAAATCTTTAAAAATAAATTAGTATAAACTAACACTAATCTATTTATAAATATTAAATCTAAGGATTTAAATAGGTCTTATAAGATATATAGTATAATCTTAGTTATAGTAGATTATATAAATAAAATAGATTATTTTATTTTTATATAAAAGTTAATTAAGAATGAGAAATTATTATATATAATAGTTTATAAAGTATTTTAACTCTATAAAATCTTTATAAATATAGTAATAAATTATAAATTAAATATTTAATAAGTACTATATACTATTTATAGATAGATAATTAAATAAAATACTTAAATAATATATTAGAATAATATTTATAGAAATATATAAATTTTATATAAGATAATTAGATTAATTATATTTCTTTTATAGAGTTTATCTATAATAACTTATAATAATAATTAATTAAGAAAATATTATTTTATATAGTATATAATATAGATCTAAAAATTTTTATAATAAATTTATATTTTAAGAATAAGATTACTATAGATATTATAGATTGATTGATTGATTGATTAATTTATACACAGATCTATCAGCTTATAGCTGAGTACTGGAAAAGGTCTTTATCTAGTAATAAGTTACTCTACTAGGGCGGTCTAAATATACTAAACTAGTTAATATAAAGCTATCTAGACTTCTCTATTAATTTTATCTTTTATTTATTATTTACTACTACATATATTTTTTATATATAGTTTCTTTTAGACACCTCTATACCTGCAAGCAGCTTTTAAGTTTTAAGCTTTATATCTATATAGGTGTTAGTTACTACTAATCTCTAGAGATTAGTAGATTTATTAGTCCCTATTTAATAAAAATCTGATTATTTATTAGTTATTCTTCTATATTTCTAGTAGTATCTAGGTCAGCTCTATCAGTACTTTTATTAAATTAGAATTATAATTTTTAATACTTTTAAATTAGTCTAGAAATTATACTTATATTATAAATTCTAAGATTCTATAAATAAGGTCTGACTTACTACTAATCTTAAATAGTTATTAGTAATTAGTAATTTATTTATTTTTTTATAATATATTTAATTATAGATTAATATAATAATTATATATTATTAAAATATATTAAATAGTCTATATAGCTTTTTTATAAGAATATATAATAATTTCTATAGTACTAAAAATATCTAGATAATTTATAAATATTATTTTATTTATTTATATCTATATTAATACTAAATTATATATATATAGAATATCTTTATATAGTTCTAGTATCTATTTAATAATATTTAATAGTATTATTTATATATAATTTTTATAATTATTATTAGTTTATAAGTTCTGTTATATTTTTTAAATAAGATTATATAAGTACTACTTTACTAATAAGACTAGTAAATATTTAGAGATTTTTTATAATTTTAATAATATTATATTTTTTATATTTATAATTTACTTTATTATTTATTTTATTATCTTATCTACTAGCTTATTACTAGAGATATCTTTATAACCTAGTAACTAGTAAATCTAGACTATTTAATCTTAAATATTTAATTAATTTAGTAGATAAATAATTTATTTAATTATAAATTAGCCTGATTACTACTAGGGCTTAGTATAAACCTAGATAATAGCTTAATTATTAGTTATTATTATAAATTCTCTAATTTTTAGAAATAGTACTAATATTAAAGCTAGCTTAATTTTTATTAATTTTATATATTATATTATATAGTTAGCTTTTTTTTAATAAATAATTTATTAATTATCTATTAAAGATTACTATTATTCTAATATCTCTCTTATAGCTATTATTATTAATATAGATTAAGATAATACTAGTTTATATAAATCTAGTATATTATTTAATTATCTTTTCTTTAAAGATTATAATTAAAATTATTAGAGATCTCTATTATAGAATAATTATTACTAGATATATAATTTCTAGACTTAGACTTTTATTTATATCTAAATTCTCTCTAAGATTCTTAAGTAGATAGTATTCTAGATACTAGAGTAATAATAATATAAAATTTATATTTAGATTTTAGTAAAAAATCAGCTATATATTATAGACTATTAGAAATATTTAGTAAAAGAGTAAGAATTAAATTTAAAGATAATTTAACTTTATAACTATCTTTAATATTATTATTAAGAATAGTATATAGAGATAGATCTTTAATACTACTTTAATAATAATTTTAAAAATTCTAGCTATTTAATATAGTATCTGGTACTAGATTTTTTTAAATATACTAATAATTTTTTTTATTATTTTTTAATAGCTTTATATATTTTATATAAACTATACAGAGTATCTAAAAAAAAGCTATAATATTAAAACTATAATATATATTTTTTTAAAATATCTAGTTAGTATATTTTATATAAAATTAATAATAAAGCTTAAGATATTAATTAAGCTAGTTATCTTTATTTAAAGCTATTTTAAATAAGTCTTATTACTAAGTTTTAGATTTAAAAAAATCTTTAAATATTCGAATTTAATAGTAGACTTTATTATAATATCTTTATAATTTAGCTTAAAAAATTAATTAAGTTCTAGAAATTAAATTAAATATCTCTAGATAGTGATTTATAGCAGGCTTTAAAATTTTAATAATTAAAATTTTTATTATATTAATTAGACTATACTTTATAGATAAAAATTTTAATATATATATTATTTTCTAGGCTTCTGCCCGAGTATAAATTTTATATAGAAGAATATAATTCTTATATATAATTTTAAACTAAATAAGTATATAAATATTATTTATATATTCTATAACTAGTATTTTTTTATTAGTAATTATTAGATCTTTTATTATATTAATATTATAAAATAAATAGAGTATTAGTAATAATAATAAGTTTTAAAAAATTTTAATAGCTATTAAATATATCTTTTTTAAATTTTTTATTAATAGAATTACTATTTTTTAATCTATTAAAAAGCCAGTTATCTAATTAATAATCTCTCTAGATATTTATTATTTTTAGAGATTATAAATTAGATATTAATAAATAATATTATTATATATACTACTAATATCTAGAATAAATAGTATAATTATTATATCTTTTATCTATTAGATAGTATAGATTCTTTCTAATAATAGATATAATATATAATTATAGAATCTTCTATAATAATTATTTATATAATTTTATAATAATAAACTAAATTTCTCTACTAGATAATTAATTTAGTTTATAATTACTAATTCTAATATCTTTTTTATAATACTAAGTAAGACTATTAAATAATAATTCTTAAAATTTAAGTAGTTATTTTTTTCTAGCTTCTATAATATTATTATAATAGAGAAGTAAAAATATTAGAAATAATATTCTTTCTATAAATAAATATTAAAAATCTTTATTAAATAATTCTTAATAAGTAGTAGAGCTTTCTATAAGATTAGATTTAATAAATTATTAGAATCTAAAGCTTTCTATAATATTATATTTAAAATAATCTTTTAAATCTTTATTATTAAGATTATTAAAGTCTCTAAAAATTAACTATAATAGAATCTAGAGATCCTTTTAGTAATAACTTTAGTATTTATAATAAATAAAAAAAGAATTTCTTAAAAAATCTCTTTTTTTTTTTAAATTATTAATTAAAGATCTATTTAATATCTATAATACTAGTATAAATATAATACTTAATCTATAATTTCTAATTTAATAAGCTAGATACTAGAATCTCTTAATATTTATTATAATTTCTTCTATCTAATTTTAATAAATATTATATATTAATTTAGTTATTTTTCTAATTAAATAATACTTAGCTATTTTTTATTATTTATAATTTTTTTTATACTAGTTTATTTAGCTTTTTTATAAATTTTTTTAGTATCTTTCTTTAAGTATCTTATTTTTATTATATATTATAGCTGTGTCTATTAATAAAGAAATTTTTTTAGTATAATTATATTAGCTATTATTATTAAGATATCTACTAGTACTTCTACTATAATATTAATATCTCTAGATCTTTATAATAGCTAGAACTAATAGTCTACTAACTATAGTTTATTTACTAAAATCTTTTAGTATTATATCTAATCTATTACTAATTAGTTTTATCTAACTATTAGCAGTACCTTAATAAAATCTAAATTAAATATAATTATAATTAATATATATTTATTATCTTACTAGAGATTCTAGTATATCTAATAGTATACTAATTATTTTATTAGTATTAGAAATCTCTAAACTAAATTAATTATAATCTAATAACTTATTTTTTTATATATAATAGTATTTTTAAGGAGTAGTAGCTTTAACTAATAGTTATTAATAATATTAATTAATTAATTAATTTTAGGATTACTTTTAGAGTACCTCTCTATTATCTATAGAAGATAATATAGATTAAAATTCTTAACTAATAATTATTTATTATAAACTATCTTAATCTTCTTCTATAATTACTAGAATAATATTTTTATATTTTTATTTTTTTTTTTTTATTATTAATTTATTTATTTTCTTACTACAGTTCTATAGACCTAGGTTATATATATTAAAAATATATAATAATTAGTTAAGATTTTATAAAATTAATATACTAAGATCCTATATATAATATTTAATTAACTATAATTTAAAATTAATTTATTTATTAATAAAGAATACTATTTATAATAGTAGTATTCTTAATTTATTAATATAGCTTAGTATTAACTAGAGAATTATATAAAAATAATTTTTTAAATTTATTAAATATATAGCTATTTACTTATTATATTAATTAATATAAAATTTCTAGATTATTAGAATATTATATTTTTATATCTTTTTTTTATTAAAGAAATATACTATTATAGATTATATTTTTTTATAATTTATCTATAAAATCTTTAGTTATTTAAGATCTTTATTTATAATTAGTAGTTATACTACTACTAAGCTTATTCTTTTTATTATTCTTAAATTACTAAATTTTTTTATTATACTAGTAGATAACTAATTATATTATACTAATATTTCTAGCAGTAGCTCAGGTTTTATATATATAAATATATTTATTATTATCTTATTTAAAATTTTAAAAGATTATTATTTTATTATTATTATTATTTCTATTAAATATTCTAGATTATTTATTAGAATATTTTATATAGCTTATAGCTTAGACTAATATTTTTTAAGATTTAGGATTTTAGAATACTCTAGCTATAGATAATTAATATTAATTTTAAAAATAATTATTTTTTTAACTTTTACTTTAGGCTTTATAGCTCTTACTCTAAATTACTAACTATTTATTAATAGTAGTTCTAGCTCTCCAGAATTTAGAAATATATTAGAAATTATTTAGTAAAATATCTAATATATCTTTAATAAGCTTTATAACTGGGATTATAATATCTAACTATAAAATTTCTAAATAGAATTATAGATATATAACTTATTTTTACTAAATAATTATTAGATACTTATACTGGTTCTTATACTTATAATTAAATATAAAATATTTATTCTTATAAAGTATATAATAAGCTTATTTAAAATTATTCTTATATTTATAGTTTTTTATTAAATATTTCTATCTATAATAGATACAGGCGGGGGGTTTCTTATAATATTAGATAATATAATTATAGTTCTAGTAACTAAAATACTATAATAATTATTACTTATAATTATATAAACTTATTATATAATACTTATTATCTAAAACTATATTTTAGTAGATTATTATATTAATAATTTAGTTATTATTAAATTCTATTACTAGTATTAAGAACTAATTCTTATAAGCTATTATTTTCTATAGCTATATCTAATTTATATAAGTAATTTCTATAGATATAATAGCTAGATATATAGTATTAGTAGTTTATAGATACTTAACTAGAATTCTTTAATACTTAATTAAATTATTTTATCTTATTATCTATATCTTTATCTTATAAAGTACTATAAAGTAGCTGTAGTACTTTAAAATAACTTTAATTTTAAAAATCTAAAATTATAAAAAAATAAATTAAATTATTTATTTAGTATTTTTTATATTATTAATAATTAAAATAATATCTCTACTAAATAATATTTTTATAATAACTATTTTTTAATACTAGATTATTTTATTTCTACTCTCTATAATACTTATATTAACTTAGTTAATAAGCTTTAGATAGTTATACTATAGTAAATTAATTACTATAGAAATTATTTTTTATATATATAGTTAAAGATTCTTTATTAGAAAAAAAATTAGAATAGCAGTACCTAAGATACTAGTAATAATATTTTTAAAAAAGCTTTTTATATTAGTTTAAGTTCTTTATAGTTAATTAAATATATAAAATCTTAAAATTACTATTACTATAATATCTTAATATATAGCTTTAATCTAGAATTTTAAAGAGCTAGATAATAATAAAGTTACTATATTATAACTAGACTTTCTAAATTAATTAACTAACTTAACTAATTATAGCTAGTTTTTTAATTACTACTAGAATAATTTCTTTATTAATTTAATATTCTTAATTAAATTATTATAAAAAGATATTCTTTAAATTTATTATTTAAATTTAATTATAATCTTTACTAGTATTAAAAATATAGTCTTAATAAGTCTATATTTATTTAAGCTAGTAGATAACTAAAAGTTTTTTAATTAATATATTATAGTAATAAAGTTATTAATATATATATATATATTAGTATATTACTAGTATCTTAGTTAAGGCTATATTATTCTTAATTTATTTTTAGTTAGTGCTATTTTAGCTACCACACTATAAAAAATAGTTAGGAGAAGATAGAAAGAATTAAAATCAATTACTTATAGAGTTAAATAAAACTTTAACTCATAAAATAAAGTGTAGTGATACTTTCATGGTGTTGCTGGTTTTTCAAATTATTGGTTCCTCCTATAGATATTATAGAGTAAACTAAGTACTTTAAAAAAATATATAAATAAGTTTAAGTAGAGATTATAAAGATTTAGAAATAGTAATTTAAATACTATAACTCTAAATAAATTATAAAGATTTTTTAGATTAGAGATTATATCTAGATTAATGATTAGAATTAGTTATAGATTAAATTTAGTAAGAAGTTTAACTAACTTTAGACTAGTCTATAAAAAATTATTAAAAAAATAAATATAAATATTTATTAGGTTTTCTTACTAGTAAAATTTTATATATATAATATCTTTTATATTTTTATACTTTATAAGTACTAGAAGATAGAAGAAATAAATACTTATAAATAATTTAAAGTAAGATTTATAAATAAAAATAAATAGAAATATTATATAAAGATAATTCTAAATCCTAAAATTTAAAATCTTATAAAAATATTAATTAAGTAGATTAAATAATAAGAGTCTATAAAAGAGCCTACTATAAATTTATAATATCTAGATATTTATAAGAAATATTTTATAAAGAAAGAAACAGCTAATTTAATTTAAATTAAAATAAATAAAAAATTATAAAATAAATTAAAAAAATAATATTTTTATAATATATACTTATTTTTCTATCTTATTTTTAAGTTATATATATACTTATAAAGATCTACTAGATTTTAGATATAATATTACTAAAAAAGACTAGAGACTATCTCTAAGATTTTATTTTTTAAAAAAAATATAAAATATATTTATAAAAAAGATAATTATTATATTTCTAGTCTATCCTCCTAAAAATATATGTTATAAATAGTAGTAAAGCTGAGAGATTATAATAAGCTAAATATTTCTTATTTATAAAAAATTATTATTTTATATGAGTTACTAAAATAGCTTCTTAATATTAGATTCTTATAACTAGTTATTCCAGCTTACTAATCTTATAAAATAGAATTAATCTTAAAACTAGTATAAATATTTATTAATACTTATAAATAAATAAAGTCTAAATATCTATTTATAAAAAAAAAATCTAAAACTATAATAGGCTGCTATTAACTATATAATTTAAATTATATATTCACGGGCAGGTTAATAAATTAATATTAATTTAGTCCTAAATTATAATAATTATTAAAGATAATTAGCTCTAAATTCCCTATA
Organism: Aspergillus sp. MA 6041; assembly: GCA_025768905.1. NCBI lineage: Eukaryota > Fungi > Ascomycota > Eurotiomycetes > Eurotiales > Aspergillaceae > Aspergillus > Aspergillus sp. MA 6041. The sequence goes on along the minus strand of JAMFNV010000014.1, from coordinate 2,003 downwards.
GAGTATCTATAGTAGTAGAAGAAAGTCCTAAATTAATAGAACTATAAATAACTAATATAGCTAGAATATTAATAAATAAAAATACTATTCTATAAAAAATAATAATAAAAAATAATATAAGAATTATTAGAGACTATATAAAAATAGAGATTAATATAAAAATAGTAATAATAAAAATCTTTTTTTCTATAGAAAAGTCTTATCTTACTAGCTAGAATTATAAGATAACTAAGAATATTTATATTACTCTTCTCCACAGAGGATTCTTTATTCTTTAGTTTTAAAAAAAAGAAGAGGAACTAGTTATTATCTATAAAAGTAAAGTATAAGATATTAGTAGTAATAATAGTAACTATAAAATTAAAAAAAAGTAAATATTATATTTAAGTATTCTATAAAGATTATAATAATAAAAATTAGTATATAAAATATAAAATATAATTAGAGATAAAGCTTATAAAAATAAAATACCTATAAATATTAGATAATTATAAGAAAAAAATCTTATTAAGTAGAAAATTTTAAGAATTTAAAAAAAAAAGTTTTTTAAAAAGGAAGATCTATCTTATATATCTTATAAAAAATTATATCTAAATTTATATACTAGAATTCACGCAGCTAGGAGTCTATAATATAAAATATAATAGAATAATATAAGTTACTAGAAATAAAATAATTCTTAGTAAAATAATATAAAGAAATATTATAGGTAATAACTTATAAAAATATTATAAGATAATTAAAAAAAAAGATTTATAGAAAATCTTAATACTATATAATAAAAAAGAGATCCTTATAACTAGATATAAATCTAGTAGAATAATATATATATATTATAATAAAGATCTTATACTATATAATAAAGAAGAATTTATTATAAAATATATATACTATCTACTATTAATAAATAATACTATATAATAAAAAACAATATTATAAAAAATTATATAAATCTAAAACTTATAATATCCAGCTTCTAAGGATTTATATTATAAGAAATATTTTATAAATAGATAGAATATCTTTTCTTTATTATAATACTTTTTTTAATTTAGATTTTATATTATATAGATTTTTTAATAATTAACTATTTATAAGGACTATACTATAATCGCGAAGATTATTTTAAGAAACTAAGATTTTTTTAAAAAAAGAATAGTTATAAAGTCTTCTGTAAGAGTACCTAAATATTCATAAGAGATAGAGCTAAGTAAGCTAGAAATTAACTTAACTTATAAAAAAATCTCTTTACTTTATAAAGAATATAATATTAGAGCTTTAGTATTAATTTATTAATTATTCTAAATTCTTAAAATCTAAGTCTTATAACTCTTTATTTTCTTTATAAGATATATTATACTCTTTTACACTACTTATAATAATCCTAAAGGCCAAGGACCTTATATATATTTAATAATAATAAATAAACTAGCATATTATTTATTAAATTTAGATAATAAATATTAAGAAATAAATAATTTATATTTATAATATAAATATAAATAAATAAACTTACTAAAACTAAATATAACTAATAAATATTTTTAGTTATATATAATCTTTATTTAAATTATAATATATTTTATTATTATTTTAGTATCTAATCTAATACTAAAATCTTATTTAAATATATATTTTAAAATATTTTAAAATATATATAATTTTATACTAAATAGTAGCTTATATAAGCTAGCTTTAGTAAATAAACTTTATATTCTATTAATAATGATAATAATAATAATAATAGATATTTAGCTTAACTAAAATAGATCTTATATATAAATATAATAAAATATAATTTTAACTTACTAAATTATTTATTTAGTCTGCCTATCTAATTATAGATAATAAATAATAGAGTAGTATTAATTAATACTAAAAATCTTATTAAATAAATCTTTCTAAAAGCTTAATATAAAATAGATATCTTAATTAAAAATAAAATCTTTTAGTAATTTTTAATTATAAAAATAAAAATAATTTATAAAAATAATATAAAAATT
>JAMFNV010000013.1:889217-1040529 GCA_025768905.1 Aspergillus sp. MA 6041 | reverse complement strand
ACCCTAACCCTAACCCTAACCCTAACCCTAACCCTAACCCTAACCCTAACCCTAACCCTAACCCTAACCCTAAGTAAACTATAATAACTCTCTAATATAGTATCTAATAGAAAAATAAAGATTATATTTAGATTTAGTAGATTAAGTAGATTAAGGGCTATCTACTAATAGTAAAAATATCTAGATTAGACCAGGATTAGTGGTGCTCTGATACCATGAATCTGCCTACTAGCAACCCTAACCCTAAGATTTTAAGTTATATATTACTAGACTAAAAGAATTTCTTTTATAAGTAGCTCTATTCTACTATCTACTTCTAGTAGCAGACTAATTACTTTTATATATTTATATATTTCTGCTGGGACTAGAGGCTCTGTAGCTTATTAAATAGCTTCTAGAATACTTATCTATACTTAAAGATATTTAGCAGGCGGGTATTACAGCAGCTAAGCTAGCGGGATTTAAAATTCTAGTTATATATTAGAATATTTATAGTAGTCTTAAGTACTTAGTTAATACTCTTATAAATTAAGTAGAGTAGAGACTTTTAATTAAGATTAAATAATTTCTAGCTAGACTTAAGCTTATTTAGATCCAGTTTTTATAAATAAATATAGATTCTAGTCTACTTTATTTAGAGAGATAGATCTAAGATATACTAGATCTAGTTAATCTATTAGTATAGAGACTATAACTAGGATTATTAAAAATTATATATAATCTAGTCTTAAGTAGTCTCTAAAACTAATAATAAATCCTAAAATAAGATTAGAAGTAGTATATTATTTAGTATATTAGTATATAGATATATATATAATAACTAACTCCTATTAATAAAAAACTAATCAGCTAATATTATTATAAAGTATTAGATATTCTAGTATTAATTAAAAAGAATTTATAAAAAGACTTTATACTATAATATAACTCTATAATAAAAAATCTATTACTAATATATCTAATTATAGTACTTATAAATCTAGTCTATATTAATAGTCTGGTAGTAGTAATTCTAGTAATAATAAAGAAAGTTATATATAGTTAATAATCTATAAATCTTATTAATCCTATCTACTAGTTATACTATACTAGTACTAGATATAGCTATTAATATAAGCTACTCTAACTATTTAATCAGCTTCTATATATAATCTTTAATCTAGTATTTTTCCAGTAGATATTACCTAAGATTATAGTAGATATAACAGTAACTATAGATAGTATAAAGGGCTGTCCGGTACTGCAGGAGTATATATAGATATAAGAATAAATTAAGATTAATAGATTCTAACTATACTATAGAAGCTAACTAGCTACTACTAAATTAAAATATAATTAATAATTAGATAAGCCTATTAAAAAATATTAAGAATAAAATAAAAAAAAGTAGATAAAGAAAGAAATATTTTAAATAATAATAAGGATTTTCTTAGAGAATATTAGGTATTAGTCCTAATCAGGCCTAGCGCCGGGAGCGTTTTATATAAGGGTTAGCTGGATCCTGCTGTTCCCCATCAGATACTAATGTTAGGCTGGCCTGTTTTAATACCTTCTAGAACTACTTGCTTGTCTACGTCCGTCCGCTGCCTACATCCAGTCCCTATAAATATAGACTACAGTAGTAGGATTAGGATTTAGTCCTAAATTCTACTATCCGCCCCTAGCTTATAGCTAGCTACTGCAGGAATAATACTATCAGTTATAAATACTAAATTACTAATTTACCTACTTTTTAGAGGAAATATTAATAGATAATCTTTATATTATTATTATTATAAAATCTTTTATAATATATAGATACTAATACTACTATTCTATCCTTAATATATATATTACAGTAGATATTAATATTAGTATTAATATATTAAATACTTAATAACTTAAAGGCCTGTATAGGAGTATTACTAATTAAATATATAGTTATTATTAGCTTTTTCTTAAATTAGATTATTTACTAGAAGTATTTAGTAGTCTTACTAATACTAAATTCTTTCTAAATAATAAATACCCAGGCTACTACAAGTTCTTATATAATTTAGTTAATTAATTAATAATATTTAGGAATAGATTATTATATTTACTAATCTAATAAAAAACTCTAATCTAGTATAGTTTTAGTAAGATTATTAAATAATCTATTTTATAAGATTACCGGCTACTAGTAAGATTTAGACTTATATAATAATTCTTTTAATAATCTTTATATAATTTAGACTAGCCTATATACTATCCTATAGAATTAGTTTATAATAAAATTTAGATTCTTATATAATAACTATTCTATATCTATTTAAGTTATATAGCTAGGGGCTGTAGTATTATAATAAATCTTAAATTTATATATTTATTAATTTAATAATATCTTTATTAGTTTATATTAGTTCTAGACTATAAACTTATATATTATAATATTTATCCTAATCTAAAATAGTATATAGCTATAGTAGGATATCTAGCTAATAAAAATTATATTCTAGCTATAGATAGATAATAATAAAAATAATAAAATTAGATTCTTAGTAATATTCTCTATAAATTCTTTATTTTTTATAATTATTCTTAAATTATAGTCTGTAGTATTACTAGTCTAGAAACTTTATTCTACTTATTCTACTTATATCTAAATAATTATCTTAGATTAGGGATCTAGCTATAATATCTTTTATATAACCATAAACCGCGCTATCTTTAATACCTATAAAATAATTAGGAGATAATTATTAGAATTTAGTTATATTTTAATTTTTTATTTTAATACTGTTATACTATATACCAGCACACTCTTATATTTATAAATTTAGATTTTTTAGTTTAATAACTTAATATAAAACTTTAAGTATATAGTTTCTATCTATATTATTATAAATTCTATAATCTTAATTCTGAATCTAGAATTTTTCTTAGTTAGATTTATAGAATTAGGACTAGTATAGCTATTATCTAAAATAGAAAATATAATAATATTATATATAATTTATATAATTATCTATTATAGTTATTACTAAGTTTTATACTACTAGCTAGTTAATATATATTTTAACTACTTCTCCTACTATAACTACTAAATCTAGATATAGATAATAAATATTAATATCTATTACTATAACTATATATAATTTTAGATACTTTTTTTATTTATATATATCTATAGTAGCGTGTATAGAGTTTATCTAAATATAATATAAATTATAGCTATATAAATCCTACTCCTATAGTACTATATAGTTTACTAGCTATATTAGACTAACTATTCTATAATATTCTAGATTATTTATATAGTCTAACTAGTCTTATTAATCTTATTTATTTCTAGTGTAGCTATTATATCTAGTAAGTCTTATAAATATATCTTAGTTAGATACCGCGCCTATTAGATTTATTATAGTTATAGATTAGTATTCTACAGCTTTCTAATCTAGATTATCTAGTTAGCCGCGGTCTAATTATTAGCTATAATCTAAGTCTTAATCTTAGTAACTATAGTCTCCCAGTCTATACTAGAGATAGAGAATTCTATAGACTTAAGATTATAGAATTAAATATATACTAAATAAGAGTTCTTCTAGATTAAGAATACCTACTGCTATATAATTATATAGAATAACTACTAGAAACTAGCTATATTCTATTCCTACTTTTAATAACTAATAAATCTATTATAGTAATACTAGATCTACTTATAAATCTACTACTAATATTTCTATATAGTTTTAATATAGATAATAATATACTAGTAATATTTAGAATCTTATTAATACTATATATTATTAGTATATAATTTAATCTTAGATAATAGATTCTATAGTATTTAGAATATCTAAATAGTATAGAATTTTTAAATAATATTATTTTATTATTAAATTATCTTAGCTATCTATATATACTCCTAAGACTTAATAAAATATTTAATCTATAAATATATAGTAATTTTTCTAGGGTATATATTATATTTATAGTAATAATATATAATAATCTATAAATTAAAGATTTATTAAAAAAATTAATATTCTATAGTACAGGACTAAATCTATAAGATATATATATATATTATATAATAGTTTTGGATTATAGTTACTGGGGTAAAATTAGAATATAAATTAAAAATAGACTAAAACTAGATCTTCTACTTTTCTTAAATATAAAAATAACTTCTAAATTCTTATTAACTATATATAGTTACTTTTAATATATTATTTATATAATTAGTTATAGATAATAGTAATCTTTTATTAAAATTAATATTCTTATTTTAATTAATTTTAAGCTATTACTATACTCTTTCTAGTTAATAGATATACTTAAAATTTTATTTAGTTTAAATTTAATTAATTCTAAATTAGCTATCTTATTTTAAGTTAGATTATCCTATAAAAGTATATAGAGTTATATTTATAAAAAATATAGAATTATATCCCTACTACAGACATCCTTAGCTAATCATAGTAAAACCCTAACTGCTCCACACCGGGCAGTCGCACTGTAACTGCCCGCCGCCTGTGGGATAGAGTGGATGGGTCGATCGATCAGCTGGCGATGACGGGAGATGGGCGGTCTTATATGCCCCTTTTCTGTCTTTAGCTCGTCAGGGACTTCGATGGTTCGCAACCTCATTGGATCCGGACTGAGGTTACATGGACTCTGCCTGATATTGCAAGGCTTGCTGCTAGCGTGGACCGAACAGGGCTGATGAGTGAACCGGAGGTCAAAAGAGCCTAAGCTGGTACCAGGTCGGATGAATAGAGGCCTAGACTGTGTGGTATTGACTGAGTTAGGGCTAGCGATGGCTCCGCAATACGGCCCCGGATGCTCCGGATATCTTGGAAGTTGGAACAACAGCCGAGGCTTAAGCTATAAATACTTTGGGGCGAAAGTCAGTTCATTCGATATCATTTATTAAATAGAGAAAGATAGTACATACGACCACAGGGTGAGGAAAATAGGGCTTCCCGTCCGCTCAGTCGTACTCAAGCCTCACGCCGGCTGGTTAGTAGTATGGCGGGTGACCACATGCGAATCCCAGCTGTTGTATGTTTTGTCTTTTTTTTGGTCGAGCAACGAGCATTGTCTTCATATGGGAGAGTTAGTTTTGTTGTTTGTGGTGGTAGGGGTTATGACTGGACTTCGGCCGGACTTGAGGCCCCTGGGAGCCAGCATCAGTTAGCTCCTTCTAGGGCAGCACATGTCACAATCATATTTGAATGGAGTAATTCCTGTTGAGAACCCTGGAACAACCAAATTCTAGCCCTTATTGCACAGTGCGTATTCGTCACCTTCATTCCATTCTCCGGCGCTTCGAGGACCTCCTATCTATTGCCTCCAAATCCCGCTTGTACCTCTCCGAGTGTTTCTTGTGTAGGTCCTTGCGTCCAAAGACTCTCCTTGTTCGATCCTCTAGTGCATTCAGGCTGTCATCCTCGGGGTCCGGTTCCTTGTACTTATCCTCGAGGGCTTCCACATCCCATTTGTACTTTTGCGAGTACTCCTCATGCAGCCTCTCGCGTTCCATACGTCTCTCTGCACGGGCTTCTATATCCTCGATACTGTAAAACTCGGTGAACTCGTCCACGTTCACCTGACTATGCCAGGTCGGCCGTGCATCGCTCTGTTGCTTCTGCGCCGTACGGTCTGGGCGAGGTGCTTGGAACTTGGAGTTTTCTAGGCGATTTCTCGAAATTTTGGATGCCTGTTCCATGAGCACCCGCTTTATGGTAGCCGCCACCGTTTTCTGCGAAGCTTGAAACGACTTGAGGGGATCCAGGGCCTCCGTACATGTATTACAAACCTCTGGAAGCTGGTCGCGCTGCCTTTGGTCTGACTCATTAGAACTGGTATGGTGAGAAGGATCACAGTCTGGGGCGAAGGCCATGTTCTTTGCGCAGTAGACACAGCAAGTAATTCCCTGTCGCCTCTTCTGCCTTGCAATTGCACTCCATTCCTGTGCTTCGCCCATGATGTATTCCCTTACAAACTCATGCCTTGCCTTCTCGTAAGGCACTCCACCCCGCTTTGGGCCAGGGTCATGCCAGGGAAAATATTCACGGCGGAACATAATTTGCCCCGTGTCTGTAGGTCCTCGTGGCGAGCCTTGCCTGACGGGAAAACCCCCGATCAAAAAGTTACTCCATTGCGAAAAGCTCTCCAGCTCGACACCAGTGTCATAGAAGAGACCATACGATCGTTCCAAGTTCCACCTGGGTGCCCTTCTGTACATCTGCTCTGCTCTCGGTCTGAGGGTGCCGGGATCCCTTGTTGTATGGTAGACATCGTAGTTCTCGAAAGTTGTCTTGACAATGTGGGCGAGCTCAGCTTTTTCAGGGGCTGGTTGACCATCGCGCACTATATAGACGCAGATCTTTGCAGGGTTTCTTCGTGACATTGCCAGAGCCTGGGGGCAGCGGCCCCCGTGGATGAGGACCGCGCCCTGGTCTGAAACGTGCAAAGCATCATCCACAAGCAATGGGCCCTTATAATCTTGCCGTTCTGTCTGCGTATCTAAGCATTTGGAGACTTTCAGAAATGGCAGCTCGGGCTCCAGGTCGCCTCTCTTGTGGACTTTGTATGTGCTGCTGACGAGTTCCCAAATGATCGGTTGGCTCTTTTTGAACAAGCAGGAGCTGTCGATAGAGCCTACGCGCCTTGTGATGCACGCTAGCAGGTTATGCCGAGCTGGGGCATCCTTCAGGGGAGCGATCCGATCAACAATATCCATGTTCTCTTTAGCGTGCGAAGGCTCGCTTGCCTTGCCCCGTCCAGCTTTCAGTCCCGACTCTTTGATAAGGACCTCCAAAGCATCTTCTGCTACGGCGATTAGACTCAAGTCGCGCACCTGGCCCCATGATGGAGAAAGGTAGTACACTGTTTGATGAGCAGTGTAGAGCTTGGTTCCTCTCATGCTAAGTATCGTGCTAAGTCTCGAATGGCCCGTCCATGCCTCCTCAATTGCGTCGATTCTGTCAATATTTGGTACTTTTGCGCTGGCGTCCCGCAGGTGAAGCGCCTCCAATAGCTTGCGGATAAAGCCTGCTCGCGTGCTCCCTTTCACGGATCGAAGTAACGTGTGGACGTTGTCAGCGGTGATGATGATGGACAGGAACCGGGATTCAATACCGCTGATGTGACGAACAGCGCCCAGCTGGGAGTCGAGATCGCTGAAGCTGGAGTTGAAGTTGTCTTCGTACTGGTGGTCGGAATGTGTTTCGAAAGAAATGCTCATGTCTCCGGTAGAAAAGATGTCGGTGTCGGTGAAGACGGTGGCGACTTCCTCATCGGGAAATTGGAGGATCCTCAGCTCAGTCAGGACAGCTGGCCTATAGACATCTCTTGCCCAATCTGCAAGAAAATCGACAATCAGAAACAACTGGATGGCATCGTCTCGGTTGGTGATGGAGCCCCTCCAGGCTTGGGCCATGGTCTATTCGTCAGATGAATCAGGCATAGTGGATAGAGATCTTACCGTGGTGTGCTCGGCATGACTAGATGGAGATGCAGAGTTAAGAGGGCTCTGATATGCCAGATAAAGCCTCCAGTCCTGGCCTCGACTTGCAAAGAACCACACAAGGGGGCCAGAAGACCATCTAGTCTTCTGCTCCGTCGCAAGGATCAGGCTCTTCTGGGTATTGAGGTAAGTATAGATAGGGAAGGATGTCTGCAAACAGATCAAGGCCCAGTCGTCCGCGGCATTTCCAGCCTTTGCCTCCACCACCAGAAAAGGGAAAAGCAGAGGCTCCCCGCCGACGCCCGCATGCGGTTGTCTGGCCAGTTTGTCCTCGACATATTCGCCCTCGGCAAGGCTTGCCAAGAGCAAGTTCTCAAAGTTGCGAGTCTGCCGGAGACCATAGATGCGATCTGGTCGTTGTTCTTGGGGGAGCTTTTGTGCTAGGTCCGGTGGGTGCTCAACCGCATCGTCAGCCCGATCTATAAAGAGGCGATTCAACCCGACTCTTTCATCTCTGTGCAAATATAAGTACGCTCTAAAGTAACAGCGAGCTCAAGCTTACTCATCCTCCGGTCGACTATTTCGAGGACAGCGACACCGATCGCGGGTCTGCTGCCGCGCCCTGAGTCGCTCGGCTGCGCGGTCCTCCGTATCCAACACTGCTTCGACTTCCGAGCGCCAGACCCGCCGGCGGCAGTTCTTGCTGTGGATAGTGAGCCCATGATGGTCTGTTTTATTGCAAAGACATACCACGCAACTTCCGAGGTCAACCGACTGAATACAAGAGGCTCACAAGCGAGCCTCCAGGTGGGTTCATTTCGAGCGATACAATCGTGAGCTTTCTCTGCCAGCTTTCTTGCCTGGGACTTGGCCTCTTTCTTCCAAGGCTCTTGTTCGCTATCTTCGCATGCATATGATTGATATGAGATTTCTTTGATCCTGTCGATGGATTCAAAGACCTTGGCGTGTTTAGCTGGACGGCGGCATTGTTTCAAGTCTTCGGCAAAGACAATGTTATGTTCCTTTCGGCGTCTCTCGAACAGTACCTGGTTGTTCTTGGATGGCGCCATCTCTGATGGTTGTCAAATCTGCTCGACGAAGCCCAGATCAAGTGCGGGGCCAGATATAAGGCCATCTGGTGTGGCTTAGCCTGCAACTAGACTGCGCCGCACAGGCATCAAGCTATCCAGGCACCAAGGTTGCAGGACCAATTTCGAGCCAATCATTCTTGGGCAGCCCATAAAGCAGTAAGGCTTGCTTGTTTCTTTAAATCCACATGTGTTTGATCTTGACGCTAATTAGAGAACCCTAGGTTCAGGTTGATTTCATCTTCGATTAAAAGAACAACGAACTTGCGCCTATCACTGGGAAGGAATGACACGATCGCGATTCTCCAGGTAGGAAAGAACAAGCAGCTGGCTTTCCCGGTGTTCTTCCAGGGGATGATGCCGAGTTGTTCCGGGAGCATGCGGACTGGTGGAATTTTCAGCTTTGGCCGTTGGCGCCGCTGGAGGGGTTGGATTTGAGTTGAGTTTCTGGTTATTTTATATAAAATATTGTTCGTCTCCCATATGCCCGCACTGCGCAGAGGTGGTTCTGTGCTTAGCAAGGGTAGTCACATTCATAGCTCTTGTCTCTATAGGTCCAACTCCTAGATCCTCATATCACCTTTCAGGCGTACAGTGTAGACCCAACCCAATCACGCAAACAGCAAGGTGACATGACTTGGGCACGCGCCCCCCCAAATGCACGCCCTGGTTATCCACAATCCCCAAAGCGCCCTTTAACGCCTCAAACGACTGAATCTGCAGCGTCTGCCCAGAAACGCAGACCTGCACCGCCTCGCCCGCCTCAAACTCCACGCTCATCGCAAAGATCCCGATCTCCAGCTTCACGACCTCCTCCTCGCGCACAGGCTGCACAGTTGCATGCGGGTGGAACGGATAGTTCGAGTGCATGGAGCGCCGGTCGTCGATCTCGCGGTGCGAGGCGCGCAGCATGCCAACGGGCCCCATGTACAGAAGGAGGTCGGTGGCGTTTTCCGGCGGGATGGAGGACCAGAGGACATTGAGGGCGAGCATGGCGGTCTCTGCTGTCTCGAGCTTGCGGATCACGACGTAGATGTCTAGGTCTCGGTGCGCGGCGCAGGGCATGTAGAGGGTGGCCTTGGGGGAACTTGAGACCGTTGAGTATCTTGCCAAAGGGGCTCCAGGAGAAGATAGCGGGCACTTTTTTATTGCTCTGTTTATATCGGCTAGATTAAATGCTACTTGAAAACATAGAGCGACTTTCAAGCAAGGCAGTTATTAAGTAAGAAGCCACCTGAGTGATGGTACCTGCGATGGAACCACACATGGATTAAGACTGCGCCGCAGGGGCAATGGGGTTGGTACCAGGGCATCGTAGGCTATTTAGAAAGCACTGTATTCGGCCTCTGGTTAGAGCAAATGAGGTGTTGCATTAGTATAGTAGTATGGTAGTATAGTAATATGGTAGTATGGTAGTATGGTAGTATGGTAGTATGGTAGTATAGTAGTATAGTAGTATATGGAGTAAGTAACCTGGAGTTGTAGATATCAGATCATGAACCAGCATCCCCATTCAAGTCCAGCGACCGAATACCTAGTCCACGGATGGCCGTTAAGCACTTGCGACCAGTCTAGGTCTAGACAGTGGATGATAGACTTCCACCTCTATAGTATTAGTCCCTGTACGATGTGGTGATTGTGTCCATTGTGATTGTGGAAGTTACGAAGACCAAGCATCCAGTCCATACAACTTTCCTCGGATACATCAGAATAAACAATTAGTTCATGTGGCAAAACACGAAGACTCACCTGAACGTGTCATGGGTTTGTGATTCTTTCTGCAGAGATGCGGGGCGACAAGTGAGGAGGCACAATTCCATCTTCATAGCCTTTGGCGCGTCTTGGGCGCATGGCGCAGGTCGCGTATTCGCGGGGGGATATTGGCCGTCCCCCTTACCCGATACTTAAGTACTCACAATGTTGTCGCCGGATCGTCAGTCAATCTACATTATTGCTCGACTATCTTGCTTGGGAAAGCCAAAGCCTCTAGCTAGGCGGGATGGACAGGCATGATGCAGGACTCCTAATAGCCAAACTCGGCCGGTTGCATCAACAGAGAATCTAGTAGGAGACCCAAAAGTCGGGCTTGACGTTATTAATTTGTCCGGAGGCTACGCCGGAGAGGATGCGAGTAGATAAACTGGAAGAGTCTAGGGCAGCCTCGTTGGCCATGTCTCCTGCCGCCAATAGGATAGCGTGTGCTGGAGGAGACGTATATTAGACGGACAAAAAAGCCTTGGTAATGGGGCTAGCAGAAATGCCTAAGCGTTTCATATCCTCAGGCTCTAAAACGTGGTCATAAGGCTTTGGGCATGGAGGCATTGTTCGCCTGTGTGGACGAATCAATCTACTCGGCCCCATGGATCTATCGGATGTGCCTCCCATGCATGTATCCCACTTTTCACAAGACACTTTTACTGATCATTACTGTACATCTTTTGTTCCAGGCGGGTCGTGTTTTCAGTTGCATTTATCACATGTCTCTTTGCGCCTTGAGTAATCACTGTAGCGTATCGCCACCCAATATGTCAGGGAGCCTTCAGGGTTTCAAGTAAACCTAACTTCATTACTCATTCGCATTCTATGTCTCCGATCATCTCGCATAGACTCGTGCCCCGGAGCTAGACCACCCTGTTACGTGGCTCTAGTCAATAAATTGTCACATATATTCAAGGATGGGAGAGAGAGGTGCATGTTTTGCTTTTTCCCTCGGGAGGCAAAGGCAGTGGATTGGCTGCTTCCCCGCCGTCAGATACCTAAGCCAGGCAATGCCAAAGGAGCGCTTGGGCGTTTTATGGAGGGTGAGGTCTACTATCAGAGCCGCAAGCCTCGCTGGAGTGGGAGCTGCGCATTTTCAGCCCGCCGCCCTCCGAGCTATAAGATCGAGCACAAGCCGCGCTCAAGCTTGCTTACCTCCACCGGTTGATTATTCAAGCACCCGATACAAGGACTCGACGATTACAATGCCTTCTCTTTCCGAGTTTCCGGCAGACTTTTCTGGCCCATTGGCCTGGACTGGACATGGGTTGGTCAATACTCCGGAGGAATATCAGGTCTACCTCGGGGAGGCGGATATCAAAGAAATAGAGAGCGCCGTGGACTACTTCTTAGGTCCGTGATATCACGCATAAGCTTCCTGAGCTCGGTGAACGACTGCAGCAATCTGACTTGTTTCCAGCACTTGGCCTTCCACGTGGGCTCACCAGCCGGGAAACATTCCCCCTGTCTGAGAGCCTCGCGAGCCGTCTTGACAACGTTACAGAGGCTGTGTACAATGGCCATGGCTTCTTCCTGCTTAGAGGGATCGATCCTTCACTCTATACAGATGAAAAGCTTGTGATTATGTACGCTGGGATCACGAGCTACGTTGCAAGCAGCAGAGCAAGGAACATCGGTCAGTACACCTGGGGGGCGCCCATGATATAGAAGCACTAGTCTAATGTACTCCTGTTCAAATGCTAACTACTACGGTACTCCAGACCACATTCGCGACCGTACCTTTGCAAACCCGAGGAAGGAAAATCTGAAGCCAAATGAAGAGCGCGTTGCCATGGGATTCCACACAGATATTGATGTTGCCGACATGCTGTCCATGTTTACCATCACCAGCCCCCTGGCAGGAGGAGACCAATATCTTGCCAGTATCGAGGCAGCCTATAATCATCTCGTGAAAACTGATCCTGCTGCTATTGAGACCCTATCGAAAGATTGGTATTGGGAGATAAATTTCCGGTGAGTTCACAAACTCTTGTATCTGCCTGACACTGCCGCTGCCAGCGGGCTTCTACCTACAAAGCTCGCGCTAACCACTCGTCTCTCCACACCTCAGCACACAACCCGGTAAAGAGCAGCTATCCAGCTACAAGCGCCCCTTCATCGGCATGCATGACGGTCATCTCCAGGTGAACTTCGCCGGCGCCTTTGTCGGTGCGCAGGAACGGTATCCCCTGTCCTCGGCCGCACCTGCACTCTCCTCGGCGCAGCGAAACGCCATAAATGCGCTGCAGAACGCTGCAAAAGACTGCTCAATTAGGATTACACCGGAGCCAGGAGATTTCTTGTTTATCAACAACTTCGCGCTCCTTCATGCAAGGGATGATTGGGAGGACTCTAGCGATGAGCCTAAGAAGACTAGATATCTTATGCGTCTCTGGCTGCATGATGATAAAAAGGGCTGGACCTCGTCCCCGGGCCTGAAGCGAGATCTCAGCCACAACTTTGACCTTGCGCCGGAGAAGCAGGCGCTTTTGACTGGGGAGGAATGGGATGAGCTTCCGCGGCCGTGGAGGGTGAAGTCCATGGGTGTTACAGCTAAAGATTGTCATGACTGATGAGCAATAGCCTTGCGTTGGGGATAGAGTCTAAGTTACGCCGGGCTATTAGTCGTTTAATTAGTGTTGGCTTTGTCTACTCATGTTCATTGTTGTAGGAGATGATAGTCCTGTGTATTCAATGACTGAATCTACTGCGTTGAAAATTTACATGAAACATCCAGCAACCCGAGTACACCTGAGGCCGCTAAGCGATTACTCACTGCCCGTCAACAAACAGTTGGGAGATCCAGGTCAGTGCCTGGCCCTTCGCGTTGTCTATATCATTCAAGCTTGCCAGTTGCAATTCATAACCTGCCCCGTGCAAGTTAGCAAAGGCCTAAAGGCGACAGCAGTCGAACATCCTCACCTCTAGCGTGTACCATCTCCTTTACATCCAGGATATATGCAACTGCCGCGTCGTCAAGTCTTGCTGCTCTTTTCAGCTCACCGATACTTTTTGCATCCGAGCTCAATCCAAACGGCACCATCCCTTTGAGAATCGTGCGATAGTGATATATTAATACTTTAGCCGAGTGGCTCCACTCTTGAACCATCTGGTTCGAAGTATAGCGAACTTGGGATTTTACATCATCGCCCTGTAACTGACTGTCAGCCGACTCTCAACGGAAAACCAGTGTACCCAGGGCTAACTTACTCTCTCATCCCAGCGCCTCATGATCTCGATTTGGCGCCCCTGAGCTATTTCCAAGCTAGACAGTAGCAGAAAACAGGCGAGGTACACTTCGTACCAGTTGCGGTTGCTGACCTTGCCAAAGATTATAGTCTTTAGGCGTTTTACTACCGCGTTCATCTGCTTCAGCATATACTGGATGGCCATAAAGTCAATTTGGTAGTCGAGCACGGCCGGGATCGGGCTTCTGCCATGTGTGCTGACGCGAATGTCGTCGAAGTATTCGAGGCCTAGGGTGTTGGTGCCGGACATGAGCATCCTTGTCCTCGAAAAGTAGCAGCCGGCCTTTATGTTCAGGGCGCCGGCAACCGCAGATTCCTTTACAATGTCAGTTACGACTATTTGGCGCAGGGTGGTGGAGGAAACAAGTCTTTTCTATCGACAGGATTTACGTACCGGGTACTTGGAGGCATAGCGCAAGGCCTCGTTTTGAGTTAGGAGGAGCAGGCCATCGGAAACGCCTTGCATGGATTCCTCGAGCAACGAGATCTTATGCGACGAGATATAATTGCCTATAGAATCAATGGTGCTATCGATGTCGTACTGTAGTCATGTTAGGTCAGTGGTGGCTGCAGATGCTCGATGAGCAACTCACACAGGCATATGGGGTAGATACGAGAGTTATCAGCTGGCCATCCTTTGTTGGCCATGGCTCTACAAGGACATCTCTCTGTTGCGGAATGAACTTGCGGCACCGGACAGGAACTGATGAGGCAGCCTGTAGATCGAGCTCGGTGAAAGCGTAGCAGAGGTCAATCACTTTGACCTCACAGTCACTGGACGACCAGAGGAATTTCATGTTTTCCGACCTTGTCTTGCCCGCGCGAGAGTTTCCGGCACGGAAAGCAATAATGTCGTCCATCTTCTCGCGATAGCAGGGCTGCGTAAAGATCTTAGCTGTCCCGGCGACCGAGATACATCGATGGCATGGGGTGTTCTCATCACACTAGCCCAGGGCAGTATTAGCAGAGATACCGCCGACTTGAAAATCAATACGTTAGACTCACACTTTCATTATATACCCTGCATCGGATACAGGCACCAGCTTTGCGAACCTGCTTCACCTTGTTTCTGCCGGCTTCGCTCATACGCTTTCTCTTGGGCCGTGGCTGTAGCGGCACGGGTGCTGAGATTGGTCCAAGTTGTCCGTGTCTTGAAGATGGCCCCGAGTCACTGGTGGAAGAAGACGACTGGTGCTCGGCAGCCGGGGTCGGTAATATAAGCATTCCCGGCGCCTCTGGCTGAACTACTGTATCACTATGCCACCCCTCCAAGCGCCGTGGGTCCACCGCAGCATAGGAGTCGCTTCTTGCTGAGCGACTATCATCATTGCTCACATGGGAAACACCCGTTCCACCCTCCGTGCGCTGCTCCGGTGTTTGCCCTGAACCATGCGATATCTCGAAAGTTCCTATAGACATCCGTTCGCTGGCCGAATGAGACGGCGTAGTACGGATGGTGGGCGTGCTTTCGGGGGTACTGGCAGCATGGGAGCCTTCGGTATCGGCTGCTACAGCAGAAGTTGGGCTCGGCGGCGTTAGGATTACCAAGTTGCTGGGCGAGGAGACTGAGCCCTCTACATGGCTGATCGGGCGCAATGAGCCTTCGGGCGAGGAGGGCGCCTCTGCTTGGGGTGGCCATCCAAAGTCCAGAGACCATGGCGAAGACCCTCCTACCTCTCCAATGGCCCACGACGGATCGACAAGATCAGGGTCATTCAACCAAAGGTCGAAAATGTTTTCATCATCGGCCGTGTCGGTAGGCAGGAGCTGCGATGGTCCAGTATTGCTGTCCATAATCTAACAGTGATGAAGATCAAAGTGAGCACTATGTGAGTGGGGAAGAGGTGAGGGTGAGGCTACATAGACTAGATTGGGTCAGCTTGTAGGCACACGTGGCTATGCATCCGGCCAGACAAAGTCACGGGCTGAGGCTGAATTGTTGGCCGTTTCTTTCCATCTCCTCACCGGTCAGCGTCTGATTGGTTACACCCAGCCTAGTGGGCAATCACATATAAGGCTCAGCCAACCCCCACCCTCAACAAGCCCTCGTTCATGAAACAGATTCTCCTTCTCGCTATTTGTTCTGTCTTTCTCCAGTTGAAACAAAAAGTATTCACCATGGAGCTTCCTCCCGGACCTCCGCTCGGGCAACTCCGCATTGCCACACCCGCCGATATCCTGCGTATCGGCATTGTAGCAACCGCGGGGTTTCGCTACTCGCCTCTTTTCCGATGGGAGAGGGCCCATCACCAGGAATTTCCTGAGGATACCTTGATTTCCTACCGATCGCAATTCCGGGACGCGCTGCAGAATGACGAGATCGTTGTCCTTGTTGCCGAGGACAATTTCGTTCCCCACGAAAATGATTCGACCGACGCAATAATCCCAACAGACAATGGCTGGAGTCCTCCCGAAGAGGGGACAAAAGTCATTGTCGGTGTTGCGAGCATCAAGCTGGAGCCAGGATCGAAGCGTCGCGGTCAGTTCAAGATTAATAAAGGTAGGTAGTGCGCCCTCGAATGCTCTAGCAAATAGCGATGTCCAACAGCCCGTCTCGTAGGAGAATACCCGGATCTACCGCCTTATCTGGGTCGAGACTTGAACCGGAAGCATTACGATGCATGGGGCAGTAAAGTCGGTGCGGCAAAACGAGAGTATGTTGATTCGCGGTGGTCTGAAAGCGCTGGAGCTGACCCATCCAGACACTGCTCGGGGTTCTCTTCAATGAACATGCTGGTTGTTCACCCGGCATATTGGAAGCACGGTCATGGCACCGCTCTTGTACAGTGGGGCATTGATCTTTGCAAGTTGGACAAGGTCACGCAGGGTGTGAGTGCGGCGGACATGGGAGCGAAGCTGTACAGACACCTTCAGTATGAGCTTATTTGTGAGATCCACGAGGACGGGGATGAGGAAGATCCCGCTGGGGTTTCGACAGAATTGCTCAAGTATACGCCCAAGGCTACAAACTAGGGCTTATCCGCCATTCTTCTTGTTTTTATTTAAGGTACTATAGTTTGAACAATCAACATTGTCTCTGGTGTCTCTTCGCTGAGCTCCTTGCCTTTTTTTTTGATATGGTTCCTTGACTGCTTTCGCGACCTCGTAGACTAGAATTGGCGTGAAGTGGTATTAGGATAAAAAAGGACGTTTCATACGTACCATGGCCGGCCAATAGCAGCTCGACCGGTCAAGAGAGTAAGAACCGCAGTGGGAAGAGGTCAGGTCTACCCACCGGTTGACTTGCCTTGAACAGCGCCGGACAATGGACGTGTCTTCCAGATCCAGTAATACTATATAGCACCAGGCCTGACGCTAAATGTTCTCTGCATTGGTCCCTCTCATCCCTTGTCTTTTTTGTGTCACATATTCATACTTGCTTTCTCCTCACCCGCCGTCTATTACAACTCTATCATCTAACTCCGCATCACCCGAGACGTAAAATGTACTTCCCACTATTCCTGAAATATCGATACGTCGGATATCAGCCAAAACTGGGTACTTCGATCCCAAGACCAACCCCGTTGATGGCACTCTACATGGCTGCTCTGATATTCCTCTCGCACATCCATCCGGTCAACGCCGCGCCCACTGACACAATTACCTCCCTTGACGCCACCGGTATTCCGCCGGAAGTCGTAGTATCGTCTCCCACCGCCGTTCTATCCCTGTCGGCCTTGCTCCTGTCGCCGAAATCAGATATCATCGAGACCATACTCCCCGTCCTAGTTGGTTTCGTCTCCGTCGGCATCCTGTTCTATCTCGGCAGACGAGCCGGGTTCCCACTTGTAACGGGGACAGGAATGTCCATCTTTGCCTTTACCAACCTTCTCGTGTCGCAGGACTCCAACACGCCCTTTACGCTCCTTTGGATGTGAGTCAATCCAGATAATCTACCGTTCTCGTATCCACCTGCTAACCCTACTTCCACCCTTAGGATTCGGATCCTTTCAATAGCGCTAACCACGATCAATGGTATAGTCCTGTTCCGGCACTATACGCATCTTGGTGTCGGGTATGTCCATCTAGTCTTGCAAATGCCACTCCCTTCTCTACAAGCCTCAGGACTCCACTAACAGGGATTAAATTCCAGAAATATCATCTCTCTCGTCGTCTTCGCGGTATCCCTCGCCTTGTGCTCTTTGAGATTTTGGGTTCCGGTTGACGCCGCGGCCAGCTTCGACCCTTTCGTTCAATGTCTGATGCCATCTTTCGCGATGAGTTTGATATGCTGGTGGAAGCTGGCTGAGTTCACCGGTCCTCGAGACCAGAACCCAATCTTGCCTCTGAATAAACGAGATTCCGTGGAATCGTCTCCTTGATTTTGGATTCTGTAATGTCTTTTTTTTTGGAGGGATAGGTGTTTTTTGCTGGAATTCTTTTTTGTTTTGTTTCTTTTTAGCGCTGGTTGTATATATAGGTATTAGTCTTGTTCATCTCTTGGTATCTAGGGCCAAATCTGCCTTTGTATTACCCTGAAGAAATACTTCAAACTTTATGTAGGACTTCAAGTATGGACTGTTGGATTAATTTGACTATGTATACTGTTCTCAATATCACTCCCAATTGCCTATATAGGGACATATTGTGACTGCTCTTCTTCCTGATAGTAAGCACATTTCTAATGTAGGAATCTGCGATTCAGCCGACTGGGGAGGCTGCATTGAGGGCTGTGCTGGGAAGGCTGTGTCAGGGCTATACGAAACACAGCCGGGATATTAACATACTAAATACTAATCTAGACCTAGGTCTAGCAGACTCTACTCTACCTCTTACATCTTCTTTAAATAAACAAGCTTAATTAATAGTAATACTTATTTTTATAACCACCGCCGGCCTATTATAATAAGTCCAAATCAGCCTGATAGACGTGGTCTTAATCCTCTTAGCTGTATATACTGCAGCCGGGTGGCTTAGAAACTTAGATAGTATTAAATATATTCTCATGTATTATATAGGTATCCTGCAGCCGCCCTTAAGTAATTACCTACTAAGTACCCGCCTGGCAACCCTCTTCAGCCCTAGTATTATCTTTAATAACTTCCAGATCTATATCCTGGCCAGCAATAACAGGCCCGTGCTGTGTAAGATCCTGAATTATAAAGAGATATTTAGTAGTAATCAGGATACTTAGCTTATTAGACTTATACTTTATATACTAGTGTATAAATACACGGGTCTGATAGCTATCTAGCTTTTTATAAAATTCCTCGCGCCTGTAATCTTTAAGGATACCGGGCTACTGATTAATACTCTGCATAGGTAGTTAACTAATAACAGGCTCTATAAGCGGGTCTTTAATAAAGGCGTGACACGGGGCCTGCTAGAGCTCTTTCTAAATAATATTAAGTAGTTAGATCTCCCTATTAATAATATATTATAGCTTAGCAGCTATATATATATTAAAGGTTCCGAGATCCCGCTTACCAAGATCTATATAGTTACTGGTATTCTGCGCTAGATCACGTGGAGAGAAGTAGAGCTATATTAGGTATACAGCAGCCTGGAGGCCCGTATAGTAAGCTGCCTGAAAGCTATAGAAGATTTTATCAGATCTATTAAGATCTAGAATAACGTGCCGCTACAGCCTAAACTATTCAGCCCCTGGTATATTATACTAGTTCTGGATAGAAGTAAGGAAACAGACTAGTTAATAGCTACCGCGGAGGAGATCAAGGACTGTAATATAGTATACTATTACACGCGTAGTATAGTAGGCTCCATGATCTATTATAGTATTATACTGTATTACCTGATTAACCTGGAGTGCCTGCAGGAGGACTTTAAGTATATCCGTGACTTAATTATAACACAGATCTAAGTCTTCTATAGTCTGGAGTATCATGGACGCCTATTAAAAAAGGATATCTGTGCGTGGATTAAGTAGAAAGAAGAAGATCCGCCATGATAAGTTTCTACTATAAAGTAGAGTCTGGTATCTATCTATTTCCCTCTACTTATTAACTATATCAGTCTATATTATAACCTAATTATAACTTGTACTATCCTTACTAAGGTCTATAATCCATGCTATTAACTAGCTAGTATAGCCGCCTCGAGCAGCCTTACCAAGGGCCTCGCCTGCTTCTAGATAATTACCCTTACTATTATCCTCACGCTCGTCGCTCCGCTTGCTGCTTGCGGATACCTAATTCTAGAATATCCGCCATTACATCTCCGTCAATCCTGCGCAGGAGGACTGGCTTAAGGAAGCCTGTAGAATAATTAACTAGACCTATATAAGTTTAATTAAATACAGTAAGATAGTAGACTTCTTAGCAGCCATGTATATAGGAATTAATATCAGTAATAATATTACTGTTAGTAAAGATAATAAGGAAAATATTCTTTCCTGCTAGATTATTAGCTAGTAGAATAGACAGTACTTAGTTATTCTACTACTATTACTAGAGATAAGGCTGTCCCGCCATACTATTCAGCTAGCATGCAGGGACTTATTCTATACTAACCTGTATGACTAAAAAGACAGCTCTATCCACTCAGCCTATGCTGAGGCTATATACACAGATCACGACCAGTTCCTACTTGGACCTTAATTCCCCCAGCAACAACAGTATACCATAATATCCTCTTCCTCAGTCCCCTATAAACTGTGGATCAGCCCCGCCAGCCCTAAGCTACTAAATAAGCCCTTACATCTCAGTATCAAGCACGCAGTATAATATAAAGACACCCTACTCTACATTATCAGCTGCGCGGACAGAGATAACATTAGTAAGGTCTCTATTAAGTCTATCCTTAAGGTAGTGGCACGCGGCTTCAAGATCACGGAACACAGCTGTAATAATTATCCTTATTCTAACACAGTAGATACCAGCGAGCGTGTCTGGAATCTTGATATACATTACTAGCTGCAGGATCGGCATTTAAAGCCCCTGGATATAGTGGATCTACCGGGGTATCTTACAGTACAGGATGACGCGCAGTAAGCGTTATTTATCACAGGCCAGATAGAGCATTTATATAGCTGTTTAATTATGCGGTGTCTGGGCTGCGCGAGGGATGCTCTTTTAACTAGTATTACTCAGGGGGAAATAGATGGTGTACTGTTGATAGGTTACCTGTAGATAGATAGAACTGTACTTTGATTTAGCTAGATTATAAGAAGAGAAAACTTCTAATATATGACTATCCTATTTTAGCCGCTATGCACACCTCACCGGCACCTCCGTCATTCTGCCCTTTCTGGCCCGAAGGATCCTAAACCAAACGAGCCATCTTGTAAACCACCTAGTCAATCGTATTGTATTGCGATAATCATAAGTTGGTATGTTGATTTGTTCCCGCCAGGATATGAGGACTGGGCCTCAACCGCTGCGTTTGCCAGAGTTCGAAATCATCTATACAGTCATACTATAGAATACATATATTTCTCTTCATATTGGAAAGTCTACAGCACCCATACCAAGCCCAACCAGCTCGGACTCTAAACTCGAGAACTCTGGACAAAATAAACTGAATTCCGGGGCTGCCATGTTTGCAGGGCCTGGAACTCCCGTTCCAAAGGCAGCATCTGGATGAGCTTGGCGATCGATCATGTTGATGTTCTGGAGAGCTTCGCAGTGGCCTGGTAAGATATCCATACCCGAATGGTCTACTGCGGGAGATGCCATTCCCATCGGCGATGGATATTTCTTGCCGGTATCAGACATCCACATCCGTTTTAGCAGGCTCGCGAGCCGGCTAGCGACGTGATAATCGTTGGTAGCGGCCCGTTCAAGGACCCTGATATATTCCTCCACGATCGAAGCTACCTCGATCTTTTCGGCGTGTCCTAGAGCCCCAAATACCTGCGCTTTGTATAGGAACACGGCAGAGTATACAGTATATCTATGTCAGGATCAGCTGAGCCGTTCGACCGCTGTTGAATGAAATATATACATACACATAGAAGCGGAATGGCATGTAACGAAGGTGCGATTCAGGGCTGGCTTGGCTAGTGACAATTAGAATCTCTCGGGATGCATCCAACGCTTCAAGAACGTATGCGCCCTCTGGAGTCGAGGTAATGCCTTGTGGAAACACAGAGAGAGGACGCTTCGGGTCCAGTGTGGTGGTTCCTGCTTCTGATATAGTCCCGCCGGAGACAGTGTGGTTCTCGCGGACTGCCCTTGAAAGAATCGACTGAAAGGCAAAGGCATTGACATACAAGCGAATGTATTCATTGACAATGCACAATGTGGAACTCAGTTTGGGAGACGCTTTTAGATCACCCCACCGGCCTTGCCATGCCGACAGGGAGCATCGAAAGTCATCTAGATAGCGGTTGTAGTCCCCTCGCCGGACCATCTGCAGTTGTCGCTCTTTAGACGAGTACAGGATATCATGCACGTTATGAAGTAGCTGAGTGAGCTCTATGCTGGCCTGTAGGACCGATGCGTAGTTATGCTCCGCGTCTGCACTCAGGCACAGACTTGGAAAGTCCTTGGCCGTAAAGTGAGTCGAGAGGGAGGGCCCTCTGGACCAGAAGGACTGTCCCATCCGGACAGAGATCTGGCGATCGGCGATATATACAACTAACACGTCTGTCAGTTCCCTGCCAAACACATCTACAGGGCTCACGGAACATACATATCCAAGCCAGGCGCTTTCGATTCTCCAGTTCTTGCGGGTCTCCAGTTGATGCCTCCCGAAATGAAGCCTTGTCCAGACGGAGGAGATAGGAGTGTCTCACGGCTTGGCCGATCAGTGACCAGGCCATGTTATCTTCGACCGCACTCACATTCCGCTGGAATGGCCCGGGATAGCACGATGAGGTGTCCATCTGTAAGTGAGGGACCCACTCGGCAAGCAATAGAAGACCCTCGACTGAGCCGACGTTCAATGTAGATGGGGCAGCTATCAGAATATCCAGCAAATGCTGTTTCAGGTACTGACAGCAATGTCGATGAGTGTCCAGGTATACAGCCTCATCTTTTGATGCGATCGTCAGAACCACCACCAGGAGGAACGGCTCATCAACGGCTAATCTTCGCATATCGGTCGCATTTAGGAGACGTTTGGGGACAAGAGGACAGAAGGTGTGGTAATTCATCTCGTAGCTAGCTAGTTAGTCAGAAGTCATTCCGGTACTCATGCGGTGCTTCATACCGATGCAGCAGCTGATTCACCAGATCCGTACCCAACACACTTATCACCAGTAATTCCATCGCAGATACAGTTGATTGGGCCACAGGAGGCTGCATGAGATCCATCATACCGTCGGCCGGCAGTGCAGCTTCTGAATATCCTCGCCTTGCGGCGGAGACCCTGTCCGCGCAGGCCGGAGCATTCGGATGCTGACGATGGTCGTTTGCTGCCAGTCGAGCAAGGATTTGAAGAGCATCACCGGGGTTCGTCAACTCGGCGTAGATGGGATTCTCTGCTGCTTTCTCGTGATACTCAGCCTGCGCTGTCGGCGTGTGTGTTGTGTCGATCCTGCCAACTGGCGTGGAGCTCCCATGTCGCGGACGTCGAAACATTGAGAAATCGCCTCCCCGACGGGATCCAGCGAGAATGCAGTCATTTCCAGCTCGACAGCACTGCCGGCACGAGGACCTTGCCCCGTCCGGGGATGTCGTTCTAAGACTCGCTTAGTAGGGAACAGAGAGGGTGGCACCAGGCAACCCACGGATCACATTTGAGCTTCCGCTGGCGACACCGTTGGCACGCGCAGTAAAGGCGGACATTTCGACTACGGGTCATTGTAAACAGGGATTAACAGTGTTCGAAGTGCGGTGCGCTTGCAACAAAATTTATTCTGCGAAGAGGTCGCCACACCCCGCGTTAGCAGTCTCCGCATCTGGGTCTGACCGTGAAAATACCCCAGTTACTACAGGGACTAAACTACAAAAGGTATAGAGGAACGACACGGCAATAGATGGATTCCAGCTCAGAGCAGCCAATCATTTAAAGATATGCACGACCTGCGTGTTGCAGTAATCAAGCATCCCCGTGGACCCCCACTCACCCCCAATGCCGCTCTCCTTGTGCCCTGATAGCATTGCCCGTGGCGTCGTCTTGGCCCACGAGTTCAGGAAGACGCTGCCAGCCTGCATTTTCCTGCCCACCCGCTCGGCGCGAGAAGCATCTGCAGTCCACACGGACGCTCCCAGGCCTGACGGGGTTCCGTTGGCGCGAGCAATCACTTCTGCTTCATCCGACCATTTTAGGACCGGCACAATCGGACCTGCATGAAATAGTGTTAGCACGCACTGTACCACCACTTAGGGTGCTTCACGAACCGAACTGCTCTTCAACCACAATGCGGGCAGTTGGAGGCGGGTTGTCGACAATGCTCGGGGAGAGGTAGTAGCCTGCGCCGGTGGTACTGGGACGCGGCGAGAGGGCAAACTTGTAGCCCTGGGCTTTGCTGTCGGCCACCAGCTCTTGGACTTTGTCATACTGCATCTTGTTCTGCATCGGGCCCATCGTGGTGCTCGGATCGTCCGCCTTGCCCACTTTGATCCGGGAAGCCGCCTTCACCATGGCCTCTAGGAACGGTCCGTAAATGGATTCATGCACGTAGACTCTCTTGGTTGCAACGCACACCTGGCCGGAGAATACAAAGCAGCCCTGGATCACTTCTGCGGCAGTCTGCTGAACGTCCACATCAGGGTAAATGATCGCTGGGTCATTACCGCCCCTATAGATTGTGTTATTCCAATGTCAGGAATTGGCTAACTAGCCTTGCAAGTGGTATACTTACAGCTCTAAAGTCACTCTTTTGAGTGTTGCAGCTGCCGAGGCCATGATTCTCTTCCCGGTAGTACTGGACCCGGTAAAGCTGATCTTGTTGACTTTGGGGTGAGCGACGAGTGCCGGGCCGATAGAGTCATCACCACCCACGGCCTGGACGACACCAGGAAGGAATACCTGTTGGGCCAGTTCAATCATTTTCAGCGCCGAGTAGGGGGTGAATGGCGATGGTTTAACGATGATCGAGCACCCCGTCAATAACGCGGGCAGGATCTTCCCAACGGACAACACCAGGGGGAAGTTCCACGGGCATACAGCAGCGACAACACCAACTGGCACATGACGCGTAATGGCAATGCGCGTGTCGTCTTCAATGCGTTCCTCCGGGATACGAAGCTTCTGGTTGTGGTCAAACAGGGCGAGTACCTCGTTGGCTTCGCCGGCCGCTACAGAGCGCGGCTTCCCACACTCCACCATGAGCAGCTTAGTGAAGTCCTCGACATGTTTTTCATAGAGCTGCCTCCATTGAGCTAGCTTGGTCACTCGCTGCTCGAACGGTGTCGTGGACCAGGCCTCGAAAGCGTTGTTGGCAGACTTCACCGCATCCTCCACATCATGCGGCGTCGCCACCGGAACACCCCATAGCCTGCACTCGGTAGAAGGATCAACACCGAAGATTGTCTTATCAGAACCGCGGTGCTCGCCGTTGATGATATTATAGAAAGTGGAAAAGTTCAAACGGGATGTTGCCATTTTGTAAAACCGTGATGGAATTCTCGAAGGGCTGCGTTGTGGTTGCTTCGTTGGATGGACTGTGATATGGAGATAAAGAAAAAAAGAAGCAACCTATCCGGATGGCGATCTATTCCTATCAGAAATGTAGACCATGGCGGACATGTTCGCGCATCTATAGCCGGTGGAACCCGGTTGCAGATGGTACAATGGCTATAGTCTTGTGTCGGCGGCTGTAGATGGAATCGTCCCCAGGCAAGTATTGAGGAGTTGTCAGAATACCAAGTACCATTGTTCCTGTATCGAGTCTATAAGACGAATATCGGCCCAGGAAATGCACCTGCAACCCCTACTGCTTGTACCAACACTTCTCTCACCACCATTCAGTGCCTCGCACACTCCGTTACCAGATCAAATCATCTTACCATGGAGATCCCAAAAACGCACAAAGCAGTCGCGTACGACAAGCCGGGCGACATTTCCACTCGCATCGTGGAGTTAGCTACGCCAGCGCCAGGCCCCGGCCAAATCCTAGTTAAGATGTAGGTCGCTCTCGCTGCTGTTGGATGCTCTCACACTAAGACCACAATCCGTCTCAGTACTCATTCTGGAATATGCCACTCCGACCTCAGCCTTATGACAAACAAGGTGAGCGCCCCATTTGGCCTACTGCAGAGAAACCGGCGTCAACCCCTTTGTTTTGCCTGACACTTATCGCGCTATTAGTGGAGTTGGCTTCCAGAGCCTGTTAAAAGCGGGCAGGTCGGTGGCCACGAGGGCGTAGGCGTTGTAGCCCACCTCGGCCCATCATGCGAAGATGCAGGCGTCAAAGCCGGTGACCGTGTGGGCATCAAGTGGATCGCGTCTGCTTGCGGCAATTGCATGCCATGCCTGGCTGGTGCTGATGGAATCTGCGTGAACTCGCAGGTCTCGGGCTATACGTGCCCCGGCACGTTTCAGGAGTATGTTCTGGCTCCCGCTCGATACGTGACTCCAATTCCAAACGGGCTGGCAAGTGAGGTTGCTGCGCCACTTCTTTGCGGTGGGGTTACGGTTTACTCGGCGCTGAAAAAGAGCAGAGCTCAGCCTGGGGACTGGGTGGTCATCGCCGGAGCCGGCGGTGGGTTGGGCCATCTGGGAGTGCAGCTTGGAGGTAAAGGTATGGGATTTAGGATAATCGGCCTGGATGTGGGACCCAAGGAGTCTTTTATCAGAGAATGTGGTGCTGAAGCCTTTATTGATGTCGCCAGTTATCCTGCGGGTGACGGAAGCAAAGGTGTCATAGATGAAGTGCTAGCCATCACTGGAGGCACCGGAGCTGCCGCTGCCATAATATGCAGCCCCAGTAATGCTGCATATTCCGAAGCTCTCTCCTATTTGAAATTCAATGGCACGCTGGTTTGTGTTGGGGTCCCGGGCGACGCGAAGCCAATTGCGAATTCTTATCCTCACCTGATGGTCGGCAAGCAGTTGGCCATCGTGGGAAGCAATGTGGGCAACCGTAGGGAGGCAATGGAGACCCTGGTTATGGCGAAGCGAGTGGTCACTACCCCCGTTCGTGTCGAAAAGATGGATAATATCAACGAGGTCTTCGAAGGAATGCAGGGAGGCAGACTGCAAGGCCGCGTCGTCATAGACCTCCAATCATGTACTTAGATAATATAGTGTCTAAATAACTTGAATAACAACTAAATGACGATGATTCATGGCCATAGACAGCCCATTACTGCTCTTCGAACCCCATCCTCGGCATCTTCTCATTAACAGAGATCTGGGTACAATACACCGATATATATTTTGATGAGGCGTTGGTCCACTACACCAAAAGACATTGCAAGGCTGGTGGATAGCCAGTTATCTCCAACTTATTTCTACCTCTATTGGTTATCTACTGATTATGAGTTCAAAATGCTATTGCGTGCACTACATACGTCGTCGGCAGAAATCGAGCATTCCGGGGGGATGAAAAACAAATCTGATTCTCGACTTCAGTCTGACTTACGAAGTTATTCTAGTAACGAGTGTGTGTAGAACGAAGGAAGCGTGATATGTCTGAGTATAGATTGTCATGCTCAGAGGAAAATACTATTACACACAGCGCAGACATTGCTTTATTCAAGGCAAACCTTGCCGAACACTGGTGTGTTCATTTAGCCCCCAGGCTGTCGAGCTGGAATCATGGACGGTTGTCCGCCTCATGTCTCTCTTGTAGCTGCGAAGAAAGGGCCCTCCAACAGCGCGGTGCATAGTGCAGGTATTATCCCAAACCACTAGATCGCCTGGTGCCTGCCATTCGATCTCCACGGTATTGCTGTCGCGAGTGGCATGTTCAAAAAGCCGAGTAAATAATGCTCGCGACTCCTCCGGTGAGATACCCTCAATATGGTGCACATGGGCTGCAACATATAAATTCATGCGCCCGGAGGCTTCATGGCGCTGCACCAGTTTATGCCGACCCATGGGATAGTCTAGGGGGTTGACGCCAGCAAAGGCTTCAGGGGCGGCCAACTTGCGAGAGTGGTGCATGGAGTGGCAGGCCACGTAGTCATTATCCAATAGCCTCTGCTTCAGCTCTAACGAGAGGTCATTGAATGCTGACCTCGTGTCTGCAAAGGCAGTATGGCCACCCATGCCATTCGGTGGCAGCTCGTGCGCCAGCAGCAACGAATACCCAGCGCGACGTGGGTTGAAGCTTGAGTCCACATGGAAGAGATCATTTCCCTTTATCCCGATCCTGTTAGCATAATGTATCAAGGGACAGACTCGTGGACGCGGAAATACCTTATTCGCTTGGCCGCGTGGGCTTGCAGGGTCCAGGATTGACCCATCGGCCTCGACATTGCTAACGTCGAAAAGCTCAGGGTATTTGAGACGGTGTTTCCGACCAGCGCTAATGTATGGCGTCACGTCGTCCAGTTCACCGAACTTCCGAGAGAAAGCAATATGACCCTCGTCTGTGAGCCCTGTGTTGCGGAAGACAAGGACCCCGTACTGTTTGTTACAGGTCCTTAGCTGCTGCTCACCGGTTGTGACCAAAGGATAGGTATGCTGAGAGCTGAAACGTACCTTTGTTATGGCTTCGTATATCTCTGCGAACACTTGCTTACTTATAGGAGACGAGAAATCCACGCCACTAATTTCAGCACCAAAAGTTGGGTGCAGTGGTTTCGCCGAGATATGAGAGAACGGAATTCCGGCAGTGGCTGTCATCTTGGGTAAATCTTTCAGAAGCAACTGAATCGTATAAACTCTGTAGCTTGTTCGTGGACACCAGCTGGGCCTGGGAGAGAGAGGGCCCTTAATATACCATAGCCACTCAATGATAGAGCTATCGCGAAGGGTGATAATTCGGTGGGCCTCTCTCAGTACAGTTTCCGCTAGTCCCCATCTTTTGCCGTGTCTTGGTCCCCGCTCTTTATTATGATTTAGCTGCCTTGAAGTTGTCTGTGCTGGGCTGGCTCCCGAAACTCTTGCCATCTATACCCGTCTGCACCCATCTGGAACAAGTGACAACTCTTCGACTTTGAGAGTTTCGCTTGGGAAGCTGTCGGATAATTCCACCTAAGATAGCGGTGATCAACATCCAGATAACCATGCACTTCTTGGTTGGTCAAAGTTTAAGATCATGGGCTATTTCCTGCCTGTTAAGAGAGAAATCGAAAATGGCATGCTATGTTGGGCCTATTCCGACATTGACGCATATCTTGATATCTTACGCATGATTAGATTCATCTACAGCCAGCTTAAGCCGTCCGAAACCAGTGTAGCTGCACAGTGACCTTGAACATCCGGAAGCTCATCTTATATTCATAAGAGAGTTATAATTATAAGGGAAAATATTTGCTAATCTCCCAGTATTCAAAACCAACAACACCCTGTTATTATACGTGCCTAACGTCCAAAAGGCTATTATCAATTCCACAGGCGCTTCGCCTCCTCTCGCCTTTGTACCATATGATATCTTGCTGTTTTCAAAGAGAGGCTGTGGCGTGTCTTTCAGAACGATGGCAGACGTTACTGCTCCTGTGGGTAACACCCAAACATGCAGTATAGAACAGTTCTGAACAGGTGAACCTTACATACAGGACTTTCAAACTCAACGGGCCAGAAATGAACACCCTTCTCCCGTCGAGCTCCTTCATAGCCCATGGAACACTCGGAACTCCGATCTCACAGAAGATCCGGTCTATACAATTGTCGTACGGCGCGTCGATGACGGACATGAGTGGACCTTCCTAGTTTCTCGGAGGGTTTGGTGCATTGTTTCAAATATTTCACTATTACCCGATATCGGTCAGGTATACCTGGGTATACAGACAGCTATCATCGACCTCTGGGATCCTGTTCCAATGATGGTTTTCGTACGCATCCTAGAGGATGGGGCCCCTGACTCGACTCTCCCTTCTCGCCTGGTTAGAAGTACGTTTGATAAACTCGAGAATCTTATTGATTCCTGTGGACAGAAAAAGGACATATTGCCCTATTTTTCGGTCTATTACCAGCATGCAATAGTTGTGCAAGGACCACAAGCTATTCGGCGCCTTGAATATGCGACTATGGCAGCGTTCTGGAAGGGGGATCACGATGCGTTTGAAACGGCTACCAGGCTTTGCATGACGAGACTCGGTCCCCAGGACTTTCAAATGGACCATTGGCGTCTGGTACCTGACCGTATTCGAGGTAAGCTGCACAGTACTATGACTTGATTTAATCGGCATGAAGATTCTGGAGTAGCCTGACAACGACATAGATCGAATGCTCGCAAAGATCGATATGATTAAATCGCAAATAAGAGATCGGCTGAAAGCTGGAATTCAGGCGTTAGACCGGGATCAGTCCTTTTTTGAGCTTCTGACAGCTCACGGTCAATGCCGACGGGCCTTACGGCAAAATTGCTTCCAAAAGAATATATCAGAGCCAGCGGACGAGCTATTAAACAGCATGTGCATGCAGGAGTTTCAGGCTACTCTTCGCTCGAAATGCGGTCATGAGACTGAACTCCATCGCTGTACTGCACAGGCACATTGCCCTTTCCGATTGAATGTCTCTTACTTATTGAGAGACGTGAACAATATTTTGGAGGGTTGTACTGGAATGTGCATCTACAAATTGGAGTCAAGCGACATGGCTATGAAATGCTCTCAGTGTCTTTCAGATACTGATCCTTAAGGCGTTAATTTGAATACTTGCACATAAGCACCTCTCGGGCCGCCCAGGTTGCCATGGCTGGTAATATTGAATCTACTCGTGGCACTTTCCTGCTGGGCAATGGAGAGTTCGAAACTGACACGGTGACCAGTTTGATTATAGTATGTTAGCTGAGAGGTGACTGTAAGCAACCCCGATGTATCTGCTTAGCTGGAAGATCAAGGATGCTCTGCCTTTTAGTATTGTCTACCGACTGACTGCCAGTCCAGCTACTGGTACCGGATGATGTTTGACGAGCATTTCCCTGCATTCTGCGCCGGAACCGTCAAGCTCTGGACACACACATGGCCGAAGCAGACGGATCAGTGGCAGGCAGTCATTTAGTATTCACCGTCGTTAAGACCCAACAGCTGCTGACCGCAGCCAATGGGACAAAACGTAGCCAAGAGTAGTTAGTATTCTTTGTGTTGTATCACAGCCTTCCCGGGTATTATTCGTTATATTATTGGTTATATTAGCACTGCAGGGGCTCGATGGCGAGCTGTATGAGTCAGCCCCCTGGCGTCCAGGTCTTTTGTTCGCTTCTTTGAACTGCTCAAGTCAAGTCAGTTAGTTATTGAAATCCCTTCCATCATGCGATTGTACTTTTGTGCTTCCCTGTTTGCGGGCATATCCGCTGCTTTCCAGACTATCCTGACGTCGGTGCATGCACCACAATACTCAATTCGTGTTCGCCGACAGAATGACTCGGTTTGTGCAGCTCGCTCGCCCCAATATACCGGATGGCTTGATGTAGGGCACAAGCATTTGTTCTTTTGGTACTTCGAGAGCCAGAACGACCCGCGTAGTGACCCGTTGACCCTGTGGTTGACTGGCGGGCCCGGCGACTCCAGTATGATCGGTCTCTTCGAGGAGATCGGGCCCTGTCGAATAAACGAGTTTGGAAATGGAACCGACTACAATCCCTGGGGCTGGTCGCGGAACTCGTCTCTGCTCTTCGTAGACCAGCCTGTGGACACTGGATTCTCCTATATCGACGACGGTTACGAACTGCCCAGCGACTCACGGGAGGCAGCAGTTGATATGCACCGTTTTCTGCAGCTCGTTATCGCGGAGTTCTTCTCTGAAAGGGAACTTGTCCCTGTGCACCTGGCGGGCGAGTCCTATGCGGTATGAATAATCCCAAATCAGCTCTTCCTGCCCACTGCTGAGACAAGCAGGGTCGCTATATTCCCTACTTAGGGGCTCAGATAATCAAGCAGAATCGGTTGTACCCCGATCAGCCCCAAATTCGTCTAAAGTCCTGCTTGGTGGGTAACGGCTTCATGTCACCGAAGGACACGACCTTTGGATACTGGGAAACCCTGTGTACCACGAATCCAGGGGTGCCGATGCCCGTATTGAATGAGACCCGTTGCGATATCATGGCTGCAAACATGCAGCGGTGCATGGAGTTGTACGACATTTGTAACCGCAATCCAGATCCTGCAATCTGCCATGCTGCTGCGGAGGTCTGCTATGTTGGTGTCGTTGGGTGGTATGATGACGAGGCGGGCAAGGGAGGGCGCAACAGGTTTGACAGTAAGTCTATATGCCCGTATCCATATCTTGCTTGTCATAATTGAGTCTCACAGTCACGGCGCCGTGTGAAATCGACGAGATGTGCTATGTGGAAGCCGCACGCATCGAACAGTATCTTAATACGCCCCGGGTCTGGGAAGCCCTGCAGCCCCCGAAAGAGATCAAGGAGTACAAATTCGTCTCCCAGCCTGTGATCGATGCTTTTGCAAAGACTTCTGATGGAATGACCTCGGTGTCGGACCTTGTCTCATTTCTCCTGGCCAACAACGTTCACTTCCTAGCCTATCAGGGCAATCTGGATCTTGCCTGCAATACTGCGGGAAATCTCCGCTGGGCGCATTCATTGCCATGGAAGGGCCAGACCGCGTTTACCGCTAGGAAACTGGAACCCTGGGCGTCTGTCGTTGATGGAGATAATCAGATCGTGGGTAGTGCTAAGGAGGCCGTGGTTCAAGTCGGCCAGCGAGCATCTCGGTTCGCATTTGTGACGGTGGAGGGAGCTGGGCATTTGGTAAGTCCTGTTATTATTTTCTATTTCCAATAGTCGTTTCTGATCTATCTGGGGTTTCAGCTCCCTCAGGACCGACCGGACGTGGCACAGGATATGATGGTAAGATGGATTACTGGGGCAGCGTTTATATAGACCGGCCAGGGCAGGACTCGCATAAGATTCCACAACATTTAACCTTGTGTACGCGTAGCCAGGCTTGACTGCTCTCCTCACATTGGCCCGACTGGACCCATAAATACGATATTATGATAGAATGACTCATCTCGGGCTTGAAATACGAGCGAAGATCCGTTTCGCCATTTGACTTTGATTGAAATCCTGAGAGTGAAATACGCGAAGATGACGCCCAAGTTTGTCCTCCCCTCTTCTGCGAGCCTTCGACGAGTAGACAGATTCTGTCTGGTTGACCGTGGTGACGATGAAGTGCCGTTCTGGGACCTTCTTACAGCCATTCTTAGAAGCGAGCTGGCCCCGATCAAGGATATTCCCTCCCTTTTAGAGGGCCTTGAGATGATTGCGGTTACTCTGAGAGGAACAGCAGCGGGCGTGGACTTTTCCCTGCTTCAAGAGTTCATGTCCCGGCGCTATATCGACAACTCTACCCCGAACTTCTTCCGTGATATCTGGCCTGTTCTGGTGGACCTGGCACTTGAAATGCAAAATCTGTTTCCAGAAGGGTTACTGCCATCGCTATCATCTACTGGGATCACAAATGTCGTCTTCTCACGCAAGCAGGTGGCTTGTCTGGTCATCCATCAATTCCTGTGCTCGTTGCCGCCGCACCCCTGGTCCACAGAGTCCTTTGTTGATCTTAGTCCTTGGTATTCTGTAGCCAGCAATGTTCACCGAGGCGCTGTGCATGCATACCTGACTGCGTTGTTCACCTACTTTGAAAGAATAGTCGGCTACTCCAAGGAAAACACACCAAGTGTCGACTTTGGAACAAACGAATGGCCCATTACCTTTAGCATGCGAACAATGACAAATAAAGATATACACCAAATACAGGGCAGCCAAGCCAAAGAAACCATGCTATCGGCCACCCGTGTTGAGGTTGTTAACCTCCCAGAGTCGCAGACAGCACCGCGTTTTCTCGGGCTTCCCGATGGAGCATGCGTAATCTTTGCGAATAAATGCGTTGGATACGGCCCTTCGGGTACCCAGGAGGAGCTGAATGTGGGAGCTACTCCAGAGGCATATCCAGTTGTACTCCTGGCACCTCCTCTCTCCGACGAGCAGGTGTTGATCTGTCGGGGCGCTGAGGCAATGGTGTCCATCACTGGATATGGTCGGGACGCAAGGCTTGGTGATGTCCTCGAAGAGTCAGTCGCCAACTCTGATGGCATGAGGTGGAAAAGGCGGACTATGTTGTTTATGGACGCACTCGAGCTGGACACTCTGCCAGTGGAAGGAGGCTGTCCCATCCCCGACATTTACCCTTCACCCCGTCTATCTCGAGAGATGATTCTGAAAGCATATAATGCATTCAGCAGTGACACCTACACTCATGTAGTTACCGGTCTTTGGGGGTGCGGCGCGTTTGGCGGGAACATATATATAAAATGTATTCTACAATGGTGTGCAGCAGCCCTGGCACGAGTCCCGGAGCTGAGATTCATTTTTTCTACACTGGAGCAGCACAGATTTGGAGAGGAACTTGCTCAGTTGTCAACGGAGCTACGTGTCAATCGTGTATCGGTCCATCGAATGGTTGATATATTGGTGGACCTGAAAGACGCCGCCCATGCTGTTGGACCCGAAGGCATCTTTAGGTATATTAGAGAGAGGATCACCCAATAACAAGTTAATTAAAGCAAGTTTGATTTAATTAAACTACCTTTCCACGACTGGCAGGGAAGGCTTGATGGACTACAGTTGGTCCTGCTGCACTTCCTGTAACGTTATGAAGAGCCTATACCAGATTTCCTATTCAGAGATCTAGTGAGGCAACAGAGTGACTATATAAACTGTAGCAAGAAATACACAAAATATTGAACAGGTGAAATAAAACATGCCGAAATCATAATACATAA
This sequence comes from Aspergillus sp. MA 6041, assembly GCA_025768905.1. Taxonomy (NCBI): domain Eukaryota; kingdom Fungi; phylum Ascomycota; class Eurotiomycetes; order Eurotiales; family Aspergillaceae; genus Aspergillus; species Aspergillus sp. MA 6041. The sequence continues at coordinate 1,006,297 of JAMFNV010000013.1, read as the reverse complement.
CAGGGCTCAGAGGTGAACACTCATGCGCCCAAGGGAATGTCATATCCAGTCTCATATCTTGCCATTTGCTCTGCCTTCTGCGCCTGCTCCATCTGCCTCTTTTGCAGAGCCCGAGCCTTGGAGATCATTCTATGCGCGGAGATGACATCGAGAAGCAAGCCCAGCGGGTTCAAATAAGCGGCCCAGGCGTGCAGCCCCAGCCAGCCACCCTGATAACATCTTTGGGATTCACTCACCAAAGCCTCCTCGTCGTGGTCTGACTCGAGGGCCTGGTACGGGCGCGCCCGCATGGTCACGGTTTGAGCAGCGTTGGAAATTTCGTAAGGCTTTGTCCGGTAGGCGTAGAGGACCAGGAAGCAGAGCGGAACCATCTGTACGCAGATGACCATCTCTGGCAGGCCTATTAGGACGTCGACGTAGGTCAATGTTTCATTAACCTGGAGCGCATTGACGCCCTGCAAGATGAGGAAGAGGATCTTTTCCAATATGACCAGCCCTACGATCAGCTTGAATGCCATCAACTTGGTAAGCGGGTGATTCTCTTTCATGCAGTCTTTCATGTTCACGTAGAACTGAATGATGGCGTTGACGGCTACTGATGTCGACAGAGATGTGGCAACCGTGATCTATAACCTATGTCAGCTTTCCATAAGCATATTGGGAAGGGAAGTTCAGACCCAAACGTGAGAAAAGTGTGGTTCATTGCTTCCAAGGCAGTACCTATGCAGCAACTGGGTCACCACCTGGGCAACTGCTGTAATCCAGGTGATGATGGGATACTGGAGGACAGACCACCAGGTCAACTATATAGAAGATTCAGTTAGATATCGAGCAGTGTGCATTCCAACCGCCATAGCACGTACGCTTAAAAATGCCAGACCATTTCTCTTTTTCTTTGGTTGCCACTGTCTCTTGGTCTCGAGCGAACAGAAGAACTCTACTTTGTCCTGGTCCGTGGGAGCCAGAAAGTCGCAAAGCAGCATCAGGAAAGCGTATAGGGCAATGCCCTGGAACACTTCGGTGAACCCTTGTAGGTAGATGTAGGAGTTGGGAACGCAGATCGAGATGAAGGATAGGACTTGGTAGGAGGGGATCATGTTGACGATTCGCATTATTCTGTATAGAGACATACTTGTTAGTCTTGCAACGCCGTCAGCCCGGCTGGTGGACTCACTTGATTTGTTGCTCAGGGTTACTCATGCGCATCGCATGTCGTCCCATGAGACCAAAGGTCAAAAACAACACAATCGCGGTGCAGGCGCCGGATACAATCATGTTGAAATGGTAGAAAGACAGACTCCCCACAAATGGCGCGCCGCCCGCTATTGACATCATTAACTGGCGTGAAAGGTGCATAGCAATGGTCGCTCACTATTTTCAATGTGGTCAGGTATAGGGCAGCCGTGGCTCCCCACGGACGCGTCTCTTGGGCTTAACAAGGCCATTTTGAGCAGTTGTGCAAGCCGGTGGGTGTGGGTGAGATGAATGGGGAGGATGAAGGAGAACCCTACGGTGACACCTTGTCTATTTATGCAAGCACCAACCGCGCAATCGACGATTCCTTGGCCACGGTGGATTCCCTTCTGGGTTTAGGTTACTTGACTTCAGCCCTGGGAGGCTTGGTAATGCTTAGCCCCCTGATACCCACCTGGAGGACAGAGCGCAGCAGGATCGTCGTGAAAGAGACTCCGCTGTGTGTGCCTTATTGGGCGGCAATAGCGTAATTTTGTGACGCGGAAATTAATGCGGAATATACATTTACATGCAGAGGACAAGAGTCATTCTCAGTTGCATCTCTTAGTTGCGTCCACTACTCCATAATTCTGCCTAGCCACATGGCTGAAATCCACGGCGTCTATGATTCCGTTTTGAGTCCGTGGGCATAGCATCCCAAGGTCAACCATCCTACTTTGCCTATTACGTAGAAAGCGTCTGTGGATAAATCTAATGCTTGAAGTGGATATTCTGTTGTATCATCGGCTCGGTAGCCATGTCATTCACACTATTTGAAAGTCAGATCGGACACTGCCCAAGGACCACAAGGGACTTTTTCTGTCCATTCCCCTCGAGGTGGCCTCCAAAGAAGCAGAATCCCAGGCGGCTTGCACTCGTGCACCAACCGCAGCCATTCATCACTTGGATTTGGCTTATCAAAATCAACATGCAACCCCAGCACCCGCCGATACCCATACTCCTCATACAGCCAGCGTCCTATTGGGCTGCCTTCAATGAAACTCTCGTAGCCCAGGGGATCAACTATCGCGTGTCCCCACTCCATAAGCAGTCGCCCAACACCGCGTCGCCGATACTTCGGGTAGACGCCCATGGCATTGACTCCGGCATGTGGACGCTGGAACCAAGACTGTCGTGGGAAAAACGCCTGGGAGAGCATACACTCTGCATACTCGGCACGCTCTGTCCCCTCCGGATACCAGGTGCACTTGACAGGCTGCGGTCCATTTGGGAAAGGGTTCTGGTGGAAAATAAACCACTCACAGCCCCCCGCCACGTCGCCGGTTGCTTTATCGATCACGTATATCAGGTGCGAGTACGGGTTTGCTTGGCTCATATTCCAGCGGATTTCGGCGTCGAGGGCTTTATCTCGGGCGCGGTCTTCTGGAGTATGGCCGCTTACTGGGTGGACAGCCGTGAAAACAGGGCTATAGATAAGTTAGACGTGTCGGAGAGTCATGTACTAGAGGAAGCTGGCTTGGACCTACTTGTATGGATTGAAATTGGCCGCCCATAGGACGTCGACAAGGCGAGAGTACTCCTCTTTGGTTGGAACGACTCTGACCTCGAACGGGGATTGAGCCATGTTGGACATTGTTAGATCAACGAGGAGCGACGACAGACAGGCACTTATCATGGCTGGAGTGCCAGCTGCGTAAGCCTTGGGGTCAGATTGACACAGAGATTGACGCAGAGATAGCGGCGCAGCAGAAATCCCCGGCTGTTCGGCAGTGATCACGACAAATAATACTGTAAAAAATCGATCACGGCATAAAGTTTCGTTTTTAGGTCAGAACAAGGACCAACAAGCTATGCATCGTCTTCGGGTCTTCGACTGGCGCTGTTCTTTGCCTGGCTGGACGGGGCTCTGCGCTGTCGACAACTGACCTGCCCCGGAGCAAGCCACCTCACTCGCAACGGTGGAGGGCTACCGTATCCAGGGCAATTGATCCCCGAGGTTTCACATCGTCTGCATCCGGGGGCTTGGGAATCACAGACTAATCGACGCCGGAGGCATTCCCAACAATGCTGCTTTCGGGCTTCCACCATCTGGGCGACTGGACTTTTGCAACAGGCGTGTTTGGTACGTGGGTGGCAAATTAGACTGGTCGAAGCTAAAGAGCCAGGATCAGCTCGTATAAAACCTCCAGCCCGTCAGCTTAACAGAAGTCTCCATTTCGACGGTTCATTGGGCTACCCCGATCAGCACGCAAGGGTAGACCGTCTGGTGTGGGACAGCCTCTGATCGACACATATACTTTTGTTCTATTGGACCAGCCAGTGTCCGCTAAAAGTCTTGGGCATCTGGATTTCCCTATGGGTCTTAGTCTCGTCTTTTAGCCTGCAACAGAACGGTGGAGACCGCGCATTTATGCGGAAATAAACCTCATCGCCGTCACTGCGCAACATGTCGCGGGCAAGGTAGGGCAGACTTACGGGAGGTTTGATAGCGGATACTAGTATTACAACGTTTCTTCAAGAATATAAGGACGATGATATGCAGGCGGCCACTTTTCGACATCAAAGGGAGCAAACAAACCAATTTAGACTGTTTATAGACCCCATTCTAATCATCCCCTCAAAAGCCTTTCATCATGCTTAGAGCCAGGAGAGAGGCCCGACTAGGAGCTTCTGAGCAATATCCTCGCTCGTTGGAAATCGAGCTGTGTCGCTGTCGTTTGATAACATAGAGGAAGCGAGTATGCCTGACGGGTTTTGGAAGAAGTGGGGTGCAAAGGAGGCTACTAAGGCTGAACAAAAGCAGATTGAGAAGATGATGAAGGATCAGGATAAACAACACCAGAGATCGCGAAGAAGAACAGGCCGGGGGAGCTCAAGGAGGCAGAACAGACAGGAAGGGAAGAAGGCGAAGGAGGTCCACAAGATCCTGTGGATTGTGATCACTACACATGAAGGACGTACTGGAGGCGATGACGAGTGCGATTCGGAATCAGAGAGCCACAAGGATTAAGCTGCATTCTTATTTTATTTTATTTAGCTGTAACTTTTGCTATTGTATTTACTGGTGAAAGACCACAACTTCTCGGTAGATGGACACTCGCAGTACAAGTCATGGTTCTTCCGCAGCAATTTTGTTCAAAGGATGTTCAAGATCATACGAACCTCCAGCATGATCCGAAAGTGGCCTATGTATTCAATTCAGCTGCGTTGGCGTTGATGACGTCTATTCTGAGCAGCACCGGTTACTGTTGCTACAAGGGTTGGACGGCAGGAGATGGGAATTAGGATCTGCAAGCAAAGTTGTTAGGATACGCCGCTCCAAAGGTTCAACTAATATTACCTAAACATGCTTCTCAAAAGCCTCCTCCTCCTGGCTGGAGCCCAGTCCGTCTTTGCCAAATGCAAATGTGTACGTTATTCCACAGCCATGTATTGTGATACCGTCTAACTGAGGGCGATATAGACCCCGGTAGACGATTGCTGGCCATCAGCTTCAAAATGGAACTCCCTCAACTCTACAGTACAAGGAAGGCTTCGACTTGGGCATGAGCTCGGTAGACCACAGACTCCCTGGGTTCTGTTCAAAAGCAAACGTTCTCATGCCTGGCCCCTCTGCTGAGGCACCAGCTTTTCCAGGATCACTTTCTCTTTTCAAATCTCTCATGATATCCAAAAACGCCATCATGACCTTGGTACTCGCGGTAAACACGCAGCCGGCGGCAAAAGCAGCTTCAATGGACTTTACAGGGGAAGCCACCATGCTACCGAGTCTTTTGGCACACTCAGCAATAACCAGGACCTGCTGGTCGGCATTGTGTCTCTCATATTTCCATACAGATTCCTGACGTTGATGCTGTTGTTCTCGACAACAGATCTAGGAAATATGAGTATATCGAGAACCATATCCCGGAATGGGGCATGAAACGGCACACCGTCAAGCTTCAAATCCGTGGATCGGATGAACAGTGCAAGCACCGTGAGTAGCCTGTCGGGGAAGGGATGCCCAAAGCGCGAGAGGAATGTCACAATCTGGACACCAAGTTCATCGGAAATATTGGTCATGGCATCCGAGAGTGTGGCGCCTATTTCATTTGCTTCCTGGGGATCTATCTCAGAATCCCCTGGGAGGCTATTGTTTGAGGTTCTGGACCGGAGAACCATGACATGAAGAAGTGCAATCCCATATATTCGTCCTATGACTGCGTGGAATCGATATTCCAGCAAAGCTCGAGCAATCGGTACGCCTTCAGGGGGGGCAGACTGCGTAGTATTAGACAGAGCCAAGCGGCCGAATCGGATCTCCTCAAGACACCGTTGTTCGATCTCGTCAACAACATGATACAGCCGTTGTGGGTTGGTCCAGTTCTGCTTTATTTCTTTCAACCCGTCTAAAAGCATGTAGCTCGCCGTAGCCCAGGCGAGAAGATAAACTCCTGGCCATAGGATGAAACAGCCAGCTGAAGGTTCCTCTTCAGGGCTGAATGAGACCGGTCGATGTTAGCTGTTATGTCGCAGGAGGTGAGGCAAAGCAGTGCGAAGAGCAGGTTGGTGCCAATGTTAAGTCCATCTTCTAACTCGAGACGCTGTCTTATGTCTACTAAGCCTAGCAGACCGGGGATAAAAAGCTTATACCAGGCCAGCCTAAAAGCACGAAGTTCGTTAGACAGGGTTAAGGTATATCTCAAGGAAACGGGACGTTCTTACTCCTTGTCAAGGCTGCTCGCCATCTGCTCGCTCACCAGCTCTGGCAAAGGAGTCGTGTAGCCAGAAGTAACCCGAGGAATAGTGGCACCGAATATTCTGTCTTTGCCCAAGGCGGACGCAAAGAAGTTCTGGAATTCCATGACAGACTCGAACACGGTCCTGTCGGCCACTGCGCGTATTCCTTGTGTGGTTCCTGGACTTGGAGCTGACTCTGTGGTCGGGGTTGACTCTGTGGCCGACTGGTCCTTCATCTGAGCATTGAACAGAAAGCCGACTTGTTCATTTTGCGCAGCTGGATGGCTGTGGGCAGAAGCGCTCTCGCTGCGCTTGAGGGATGGACGACCCAGTGCCGAACGCTCAATGACGCATTCTAGGCCCAGGTTCCGGCACCGTTCGCACGACTGTTCTGGCGGTTGCGGGGAGCCCAGAGGACCAAGCTGGTTTATCTCTGGCAGATTGCATTTGATTTTCCTGGTCCTGCAGCGTTGGCACAGCAGGCGAGCATATCGACCCCTGGTGCCCCGTTCAGGCTTTGCGTTGGGCATCTTTCACTGAAGCAAACTGGCTGCTTGTATCTGTGATAAAGCAAGTTAAGAGGTTAACATCATCTGCTCAGCTCAGCCCCACGTCAGCAAAGCCTTGTTATGTCACTAACATACAGTAGTTAGTTAGTTAGTTGGGGGCTTACCGTGCCTACTCGGTGGACGGGCAGTGGCTAGTTTGATCAATCTAGAAAACTTCAATTGACTGCTAAGAAAGGGGATTGACATGGAAACTTCGCGCTGCTAGAATTATGACATAGATTGCAGCCTCAATGCCCAGATGAAAACTTTATATTTCCTGGTATACCAGTTGATCACCGTGTCAAGTTGAATCCCTCGTAGCCATTTGCCGCACTCTTTGCAATCAATCGTGCATACTCTGGAACACCGGCAATCCAGTTCAAGCCTTCTCGCACCTTACCCTCGACATTGCCACCAACATACGGGCTGTCATCCAGGATGAACAAGGTATCATTTGTGTGGTCATTAAGCAGCTTGCTAAACTTCTGCTCATGGACAGGGTCTGCCTCAATACGCGAAATGCCCTTACCGCGAGCATACACAAGGTAGTTGATGATCCAGTCAGATTGCATCTCAATGCAAGTTGGTCCATTTGAGAGAGCAGTTGGGCCTTGAGGTCCATAGACAAAGAACATGTTGGGAAACCCGTTTGCCATCAGACCGAGGAAGGTGCGGGTGCCCAAGGACCATTTTTCCTCCAAGGTACTGCCCTCACTGTTCCTCACGGTAATCTGCTTCAACCCTCCTGTCACAGCATCAAAGCCAGTAGCAAGTGCAATCACGTCCAGCTCATGGTGCTTGCCGTCTTTGGTAATGATGCCAGTCTCCGTCACGCATTCAATTGGATTCTCTTTGATTGGGATGACGCTGACGTTGGGTTGGTTGATGACATCGTAGAATGTGGTAAACAGCGCAGTACGTTTGGTGCCAAAAGGATGAGGAGGCTCAAGAGGGGCCATAATATCGCGTTTCTTGGGGTCGTTAAGCAGAGCTCGTACCTTGTTTGCCCAGAAGTCATAGGCTTCTCGGTTTGCAACAGGGTTGGTCAAAATATCTTTGTAGGCTCCAGCCCCGAACAGGAATCCACCATTGGACCATCTTTCTTCATAAAAGGCCCGACGCTCGCTGGAAGTGTGATCAAAGGTGTTGATATCTTCAGGGCTAAAGTCATAGCCACCCGCACTGTGGAATCGGTAGGCGAACTTTGCTGGATATTCGGCTTTAAGGGCTTCTTGATCTTCGGTAGTCAGGCTTTGCTGAGGAAGGCGAAGGCAGTAGTTCGGGGTTCGTTGGAACACAGTAAGTTCCTTTGCAACAGGGCCTATTTCCTGGATGATTTGGACTCCAGTGCTGCCGGTTCCAACAACCGCAACCTTCCTGTCCTTTACATCTATGCCTTGCTCAGGCCAGAAGCTGGAGTGGTGGATATCCCCTTTGAATCGCTCGATACCCGGCCAACTGGGGAACACTCGCTTGGCGGCAAATCCCATGGCCGGAATAAAGTAGCTGGCCACGAAGATAGCATCTTCATTTTCGGTGGAGATCGTCCAGGTGTTCGACTGGTCGCAGAATTCGGCACCGGTGACCTTCGTGTTGAAGAAGATATCCTTACTTAGATCAAGGGTCTTGTCAAGGTGCTCAAAATACCGAAGAAGTTCCCGGGCAGCAGGGTAGCGCTGGCTCCAGTTCCAGGATTTCCACACCTCAGGAATGGCCAGTTGGTAAAGAGGTACGTGGGTATCGACTCGAGCCCCGGGGTATCGGTTCCATTGCCAAACTCCACCAACGGCACTCGCGGCTTCGATCACACAAACCTTGAAACCCAAGGCACGGAGTTTGTGAAGGAGGTAACAGCCAGAGAAGCCAGCTCCGATAACGGCGACATCGAACCTGTGAGTTCCATGGGCCTTGGAGTCCTGCTTTGTGTATATCTCAGTTTTCATCCTGGAGTTTGGGGTCGTCGAAGTATGGCTGGCGAGATGCTTATCGTATATGCGACTACGCCTGCGGAATGGTCCTTTTAAGACGGAACCCGCAGAGTTCCTTCTCCAACGGCCTTCTATAATGGGAAAGCAAGATATGCACTTCCAGTCAGAAGGTGGTCCCATATTGATCAGTTCGGAGACTTTCCGGATCGGGCTATTACACGAGATTTTAGCGGCAACATTCCAATGGCTAAGTGGAGGCTGACTTTGAAAGATTTCATTTCAGATCAAACAGTGTGGAAGGTGGACAATCTAGGATAATATCAGCAAACTGCCGCTCGGAGCGTCTGACATGCAAGCACTCAGAGAGCTTGGCCATTGAGATTGAAGCCTCATCTCTAGTTTACAATACGAGCCAACTTCAATGAGATTGGCACTGCTGGAATGGGAATGAAAGGTTTCATGACGTGTATATGCTAATGCTTGACTATTTACAGTAATGTGATTCTCTCGTCGTTAAAGAAAAACGCAATATTTGCGAAGTCGTCACTGAAAACAAAGTCGACGGTCGTTCCCTTGTGGAGGTATACAACTTCGCTTTGGTGGAAAGTAAATGTCTCGCCTCCATGAATGCTGAGCTTCATCCATCCCTCTGTGACAAAGAAGAACTCGTCGTACGGATACGTCAAGGTCGCTTCTCCTGTTTCCTTCGCTGCAGCAGCTAGGGCTTTGCCATCTGCAGAACGGAAGATTGTCGATTTGGAGCCTCCAAACTGCGGGAAATCCTCCCATTTGAACGAGTTCCAGTGGCCGTATGGCACATGTTGTGGGGCAGTAGAACCTCCAGTATTAGCCTGAGATATGGGCATCGTGCTGTTTCCATTTAGTTCAAGACTTTTGGCGGGCAGATGGCGAACTGAACTAACCTGAAGATGGGATGCACCGTTTATTTTTGAGAAGAGGTGATCGGGCGAAAAAGGAAAGGCTATCTGCAAACAACATTTGAGCATGACCACACCAAAATCTTTATACTTGGAACACACGGAAGCCCTAATCTTTCCCCATCCGAAAGGCTCGGGTATGGGGAGAATCAGGAAGGATGGAGGTACTAACTCAGAACTTTGGTTGGTTTGCAGGGCATATTACCTGGAGACTACCTGTAGACTACCAATATCCCGAAACCATTGGTTACAGTACTGTTACGGCTCGGGTTCCGCCCCAACTAGGCAGGTTTAGATTTTGGTTCTTAAGATTTACTTGTGCTTTCATGATAAGCCATTTGGCTGGGTATACCTGGACAGGTAAGCATCATTTGTTGTTTTGTTTCCGTACACTGTTACTAAGACTTATACTCAGTTCTTCACCAGTATTGCCTCTCTCTTTTGGGTATGCCCATTGGAGGGCTTTGGGATCTCCATGCTCTCTCCAGGCTGTGCAAGGAGAAGAAGAGGTACTCCTTTCTAATGACAAGCATTCCCATGCGTGTTCCAGGACTGGTGGGAAGCCCACCTAATGCCCTGGCAATCCTGTGAGGCTCTGCTTTTGATTTTGTTTAGGCCGATAGAAATGTAGCCAAATCCATTCATAGCATCTTAGGGATTTTTGCATATCAAAACTTGTTTGATTCTGCCGTAGAGATGCAGCATCAGCACCCTGCAAGACCCATCGTATGTTCTCTGTCTCTATGCACAGTTACCTTATACTACATAGCAGCTTCTCTCACCTTCACTAATAGCCTAGCGAACTTCATTTCTTCCGTATCTCTTTGAGTCTACTTACTAGGCCTACTGGAATACTAGTACGTAGTCATTAAATGACTTAGAAGGAAAGGTTGACCAATTTCAAATTATCAGCAACTGTGTAAAGGCTTGACTGTAACTTGCGAAGGTGGATGCTCAACACTGCCGCTTCAAACAAACATTGACTGCTTGATTTGGTTCAATGGCAAGAGCTGACCAATCAGGGAATAAATTATAAGAGTGCTTTGAAGTAAAGCATAGAGCCTGAGAGCCGCTTCACTTCGCTCTGAAGCCTCATCACACGTTCGCGAGAGATGCGGTACTGCTGCGGTAGCAAATCATCAGGCTCACGGCCCATCACCATCATTGCCAGCGATCTACCACAGAGGAAAGCATTGACCATTCCGTAGCCACCGTAGCCTGCGGAAACCCACTCGGCACTGTTGGTGTCACCCTCGTCTCGGTCTACCAAGGCCTCACTAGGCACCCTTCCCACAAAAGGGACGCCGTCAAGGGAGCTGCAGAGAATCCCAACCCACGAGGCCTTCAGCTGCATCTTTCCAGGCTCTTCGGCCCCCCAATTTTCCGGACCAAAAACAACCGGCAGAATTCCAGCCAAGTGACTCTTGGATGTGATACATTCGGAGTCATCGGCGGAGATTCCGTAGACCTCATTCATTCCATCGATACCTCCAAGTTCACCCCCGCCAATCACGATATCATGGCTGTTAGGCATTTGGGATGCATAGTCGAATCCATTTTGAAAATAAAAGCTCCAGGACGATTTCCCGCCTTTGTATGGAAATGCGGACCCGGGGTTTTGCACACTAATTTGACCGCGGCGAGGAACAAGCACACCACGTAGTCCAGCAATATGGTGCGCCGTATGGCCTTCGGTGCAATGAAGAACATGCTTGGCACGGATTTTACCTCTGGGCGTGGTGATGAGGTATGGGAATTCTTGGTTGGCGCAAGGATCCCTCCGGATACCTGTGGCAGGAGTGTTCGTCTCGATCGAAAAGCGTTCCCCATGAACCTTGAGCAGATTGACGAAAATACTAGAAACCAGGCGGTAGGGCCAACTAGCTCCAGCTCTGCCTATCAACGCGCCCTTGGCGGTTGTTAAATGATACTTCTGTAAACAGACATGGTAAGTATTGGCCCAAGCATCAGAACAGAAGGGACGGTGTATGCATACAGCATTCAGCTCCTCTCCTTCACAAATCCACCAACGGCCTTTGAGATCGGGGAAAGCAGCCTCAAATGTTTTCAATTGCTGTTTCAGAAGGTGAAGTCTTTCGTCGGTGAAAACGGCAGCAAGGGTATCGACGTGGCGAATCTCCGACTGTTCAACAACCTCTTGCCCGAATATCTTTGCGGTCGCAGAGATTGCGTCGTAGTGTGCCAACTCGAATCGCACGATTTTGACAGCAGCTTCATGTCCGAATCGGCGAAGATACTTGTCGTAGTCTAACACAGCGACGCAGTTGATACGCCCGCCGTTGCGGCCGGTAGCGCCAGAGCAAACCTCTCGCGCCTCAAGAATCGAGATAGAGGTGCGCGGAGCAGCCTGCAGCAACTCGATGGCTGCGCTGCAACTCGTGATGCCCGATCCGAGAATTACAACATCCCTACTCACGGGCAAAGTCCTGGATTGGATTCCAACCAGTTCCGCCTGTGGGGGGGTTTGCCAATATGACACCGTTGGGTTCTTCACGGGTAGTGAGGGATCTTGGGTCAGTCGTTCAGCCATGCTGGGAGTGGAAATGGAACTTGAAATGATAGATATCACCCCTAGATGAGTGGAATAAGAAATAAAACTTACACGGCTGCTCCAGGACTGTGTTTTGCACGTACATGCACCCAGTCCAGAAGTAACTAGTGAAACAAGTTCACCAACCCCGAATATCGACCGAATATGATAAGGCAATCTTTCGGCACTTACTCAATATGGCTGGTACGCGAGCCCTCCAGTAACGATACAAAGAAGAAACCCCGATGCAACCAAAGCTCGAGCTCGGGAATTGAACAGAATGGGCAATGATGATCCTGGTTGCCTCAATGGTATTTTTCACGGTTACCGTACCGTAATATAATATCAATTAGTCCACTGTTCAGCTTCCTAGTATAGGCAAATTAGTGCATACTCTGGCGGTGCACCGGGATCAAGTGGTCCAAAACTCAGCATAACACATGATGTAAGGCGTGTATTTAATTTGTCTTACTGGAAATAGTGAAGACGCGAGACAGATATGGTTTTAATCCGCCTCCGGTTTCCCTCTCCGTGCGAGAAGACTTGGTGGTTAGCTCCGAGCCTATAAACATCTCGAGGAGCACGCAGGGGAACCCATCACCCACGCTCTCCCTCACTTTCACTCTAGGCTTTAACTCAAAATCTGACCGAAGCGGAACGCGACCTCGCTCTCCCACGATCATGGGCACTGCCAATCTTACTCCTGTGGTGGCCGCCGTTGCGGCTGCCGCGATGCTGCTGTATCACTATGTCATATATCCTACTTTCATATGCCCGATGGCCAAAATTCCAGTTGCTCACTGGTCTGCCCGGTATTCGACCATCTGGCTGCACTGGATACGCTGGACAGACCAAGAGAACAACACAGTTCTACGGATGCATCGCAAAAACGGACCAATTCTGCGGCTCGCGCCAAATGAACTCAGCTTGAACTCCTTCGAGGGAGGCCTCAAGCCGATCTACCTGGGAAATTTCCCTCGATCGGAGTTTTATCCCAAGGGCTTCTTCAACTATGGGTTCGTACCACATCTTTATTGTTTCGGCTTTTGGATCGTGTGAACTCGCTCTAATCTGTTTTCATATAGAAAGGGGCACATGTTCACATTCAACGTTGCTGACCATGCTGCTCGCAAGCGGTTGTTCTCTAATATCTTCTCCAAGAGCCATCTGCTCACCAATCCTGCGGCGCGAGCGAACACTCAAACCATGCTTCAAAAGCGCCTTCTCCCACTGGTGGACGAAGCTGCAAAGAAGAAGCAACCGATTCTCTTCCCCGAAATGAACTTTAGTTACTCGATGGATTCTTTCGTGAACTGGCAGTTTGGCATGGCCAACGGGAGCAACCTACTTGGCAACCAGAAAGAGCGCAGAAGCTATCTGGAAGGTTTCTTCGGTCGTGAGATCTATGGATTCTTGGCTATCGAAATGGATGGATTGGTTTCTTTCCTGCAAAAGCTTGGCATCCGATTGATTCCTTCCTGGGTTGATAAAGGCACGGAGGATATCGAAACCTGGAATATCGATATGTGCGACAAGGCGGATGCTGTGCTCAAGGCCAGTAACGAGATTGACGTGGTTGACACTCCGTCCGTTTACGCGCAGGCTATGAAGACGATGGGCAAAGAAAAGCCCGAGACCCTTGAGGCCCAAAAGTCTCAGCGGCTTGAAATTGCCAGCGAGATGTTCTCTTTTAACTCCGCCGCCCACGAAACAAGCGGTGTTACATTGACATATGTCTACTATGAGCTGTCTCGTCGTCCGGAGCTCCAGACGAAGCTGCGCGAAGAGCTCATGACTCTCGACCCGCCAGTGACCTACCCTGTTCCTGAAGGGTCCACCATGGAGCTTCCCTCGTCAAAGGACCTTGACAGCCTAAGCCTTTTGGATGCGATTGTCTTGGAAAGCCTGCGACTTTACCCAGCTGTCGCCGGTCGCCAGCCCCGCGTTACGCCCAAGGAGTGCTCCCTTGGAGGATTCGACAAAATTCCTGCTGGCGTGAAGGTTCAGTGCTATGCCTATTGTCTACACCGTACCCCTGAGGTATTCCCTGATCCTGAGGAATGGAAGCCTGAGCGCTGGATCAACGCGCCACCAACCGAGCTGAGCAATATGCGACGATGGTTTTGGGCATTTGGCAGCGGAAGTTCTATGTGCATTGGAAGCAACTTTGCCTTGCTTTGTTAGTTTGTTCTTCAATCCTCAACTCCCTCTGCGTATCGTGACTGACATTTATCCTATGCAGCTATGAAATGGGCCGTTGCTGGAATCTACACGAACTATACCACTACGATTCATGAGCATGACGATATGGAGCAGGGCGATGCCTACATTGCCGGCCCGAAGGGAGATAAACTGTGTCTTTCATACCATCAGGTTTAAATGTACACTGGTTACTCCTTGGAAGCGGGGGCTGAAAATAGCTAGAAGGTGTCCTGGGACTCGTTGGGCGCGGTCCAAATATAGTTTTGTTTCAGTTTTGTCTCTTGCACTTATCCGTTGGAGATTATCTCCAATCAGTCAATGCATCAATGGTTTTTGTTGTTTTGTTTTGTTTTTTTACCAAATTCGAATCAGTGTGTTTATATATAATATAAAGGCCACATACAATCAAAGCCCAGCAAGTGCATATCAGTCATGCTAGACACGTCACTTCGCGTGCCAGATCCAGAACATAGTCAGTTAGTTATGCTATTCGCGCCCTAGTCATATGGGCCCGGGAAACACTATTCTTTTCTTAGTCGGCAGTTGTGAATAGATATTTGTTGAATCTGGTTGATGGAGACTGAGAAGAGGAAACCTTCCAAATTGGGGGCAGTCCCGAATTCCCCAACCAACTCCGCTTGCCTGGAAAATGGGGCGAATTGCGGGGCCTTATATATCTGCCAAAAGCCCTAAGCTCTCAGAGCCTGAACATTGCATACCTTATCCTACGCCCTTCCATCTCTTCAAAATGAGCAGCCCAAAGATCATCGCCGTAGTCGGCAGTACCGGTATGTGGCTAGCAACCGATGGCGCCGTTGTTTGCGCGCCTGTGGGATGTCGAGGACTATCGCTGATTTGGACTTCTTGTAATAACTATAACTAGGTAATCTCGGAGGTTCTGTCGCCCGTTCTCTCCATGCGAATCCCGCCTTCAAGGTCCTCGCCTTGACTCGCGACCCGAACTCGGAAAAGGCAGCCCCGTTGAAGAAGCAGGGGATTGAGGTCGTCAGGGCGGATTCATGGAACGCCAACGAGCTCGCCGGAGCATTGAAGGGTGTGTCGGGTTTGTATGTTAACACCGATTCCGATGACCCGGTAGGTGCTCGTTCTATGAAATATATATGTAGCGTTCGGTTGGCTTATAGGGACGATAGAACTTCAAGGCGCAGATTGGTCCCACCGAGTTTGAAATGGGAAAGAACATCGTCGACCAGGCAGTGAAGGCTGGTGTGCAACACTTTATATACGCCTCGCTGCCGGGCGCATCCAAACTTACTGGTGGAAAGATTACCAACATTGGATTCGACAGTACGTGACTCTAAAAAACTGGTCTTCGGGGTCGGCGTGGATGCTGATCCTCTCCACAGACAAGACCAAGATTGCCGATTATGCACAGGAATGCAGGGGGTTCAAGACGGTGACCTTGGTCAACGCGGGCTGGTTCCTCGAAGACAGTTATATGGAGAAATATGTAATCGCATATGGTGGATTCGCGAAGCGAGTGGACGAGGAAGGGTATCTGACTCTTAAGGTGCCTCGCTGGGGCAATGACCCAGAGCTCGTTCCCTGGCTGGCTTGCGAGAAAGACTATGGAGATATCGTCCAAGGAGTGTTCTTGGATCCGGCTCCGTGGAATGGCAAGATGGTCCACGGAGTGAGCCAGTGCGCGAGCTTCCACCATTACATTCAAGCCTTTGTTAATGGTGAGTCACCAGCGGGATATCTCGCAAGGCTGAGATATTGGGTTGTTCAACTCCCTCTCATAATCCTTTTTCGACTTTATTCAGAACAAGGCTAACTTGAAATACATGATTACAGTGACTGGTAAGAAGGCTCGATACGTGGAGCTGAAGGAGGGACAGTCTTTGACAGCTGGCGACCAATACAAGACCAAGGAGGTCAATGGCCTATTTGCCTTCATGCATGCTATTGACGCACGCTTCTTCAACGGTGAGGTCACAGACGACACCAATGCACGCATCTTGAAGGCAAAGGGTTCCCGGGCTCGGGGGGCGCTGGGTGCCGACACGGAATTGACGACTGTCGAGCAATATTTCCGCATTGCAGAGGCCAAAGAGACGAGCCCAACCTCCAACCTATAATGGAGAGGAGAATTGGAATCGGAAGCGGGGGCCTTGTAACTTCAAGAGAAGATAGAGGGCTCGAACTTGAATTTAACTTTCAAAGCTGTTAAGTGTTACATGATTAGAACCAATGGAGGCGTTCAGAGAAGCGGGCCGAAGAAAAATACTGGTAATCTTTCTTGGCCGTGTAAAATTACAAGCAGAATCGATATCGATTGGCCAATTCAATCCACAGCAACGGTTCATTCACATCGTGTGTCGAGAAAGATAAGATACATTTCCAGCCTCTGTGTAATCAAAACTGGCCTTATCGCGTTATCAGACGGTGATCGGGCCTTTGGCCGAGTATCACTATCCGCTACTTAAGCGGGGAAACCCCGGATTCTCTATTCATCCCTCTCCCCTGTGGCTCTCTCGCTCTCTCTCTACCCCTATACTCTAAATTAAAAGGTGTAGATGTATTAACTTGTTTCCTCTTTGTTCTTTCTTTTTTTTCTGAGACCACGACCTGCCGAACCAAGTACCTACTGTCCCCTCCATCCTCGCGAGCATGGGCCGTCGCGGCACCTTTCGTGTAAGATTCGCACCGGTGCAATCCCGTGGCGAGGATTCTCACCCGTGCGAGGGGGGTGAAACATCCACTCCAGAGAAGGTAACCAAGTTGCGTTCTCAAGATCAACAGAGGAGCCGATCAGGCTGCGCCGAATGCAAACGCCGGCGTGTCAAATGTGATGAAACCTACCCGATTTGCGTTCGCTGTCAGAAGCGGGGGGATCTTTGCATGTCAGAGTCCCGCAAGCCCCGATGGCAGCTGGAAATGCCGTGGCTGGCCAATGCGCGTCTCGCCTACCAAACCGCTTCCTCCATGCTGCCTCCAGGGCAGACCAACGAGCACCTTCTACGCCATTGGTTTGAGCACGCGAGCCACATCATGGTGCTGGATCCAGAGAAAAACCCACTTTCATATTCTGTGGTGGAGTATCTCTTTAAGTCCCCTGCCCTTCTCCATATTCTACAATCTATCAGTGCCGCTCACGAGCATTTTTTTGATCCCACCAAATTGATCTTATCCCTCGAGGAGCGCGGCAGGGCCTTGGCCAGGATTAGAAAAGAGCTTCTGCAGGAGGGAAACTCCATGGTTTATAAGTTTCTTACCATCATTCTACTCGGTCTTTCTGCCTCCTGGTTAGATCAGACCAGATCGGAATTTGGTATAGAACACCTCCAAGCAGCGGGAAGCATGATTGAACAGGTCATCTCTGAAACTGATATGAACCCTCTAAGCCATTATATCATTGGAAAATATATTTACTGGGATATGGTCTGCTCTTTCCTAGTCCATGCGGATGAGCAAAATCCCGTCAATAGCCCAGTGGTCGACTCGTTCGTTCGCCAAGCTAGGGAAACTTTTCATCCAACGATGGGCTATTCAATGGAGACCTTTCATCTTTTGGCATCTATAGGCCGGTACTATCGTCGACTCATTGATTATCGTGAGCGAGATCCGTCGTTAGAAAAAACATTTGAAGAGAGTTTGTTGCGCGAGGTGGCTTTCAAGCAAGAGGAACCTGCTTTGCATTGGCTCGAAGACGGCTTCCGCAAGATTGGCTTTATCACTTTATATCGAATTCAACTGCGCTTTTCCATTGAAGACGCATTCTTGGGGCTGAACGTTGTTTTGTGCGATGACGGAGTTTCTATCCTTTCAGTCGAAGTCGAGGATCTTGAGGAGCTGACTGTCAGTTATGCCCGGATGGCCATTGATGATCTTGCTGCCACTCCCATCACATCGCCGTATTTGAACCTTCAGCCTCTTCAACTGCTCATGGCAGGAGCAGAGCTGCCAGCATCAGATGTGGATAGACGTTGCGAGGTTCGTAGACGATATCGAGCCTTGTTTTCACTAAACCGACTGCCCGTGAACCTTTGGACCTTGGAATTACTCGAAGAGTTATGGCATCGTCACGATAACGGTGATTCGATTACCTGGCTGGAGCTCATGATATTGAATGGCTGGACACTGATGCTTGGATGACGGTTCAGTAACGAAATCTCTCTCTTTCACGAAACCATCTGTGCTCTATAGGAATCATGGCACGCGTCACTAGATCATATCTCATAAATACGACAGAGAATATACACTAAAGAATTGCTCCTGCGTCAGGGATTGAACTTACCAAGTATTGAGAGGTTCCCGTCTAGTCAACCCCTAATTATGGCCTAGCAGCCCCATTTTAGAACCTCTCATATGCCATCTAACGACAGTATAGAATGCATGTATTTTACAGGAACTTGGGTCGTATCCGGGGAAATATCGGCCCATTTAGATGCACCTTTAGACTTTACTACCTTCATGAGGATTTCCGGGGTGCAGCAATTCCATCTATGCATTATGCAGAGAGGAGCCAATCGGCTCGAAAGTAAACCTTCCACAACCGGCAATGACCCGAACAACATGGTGGATCTCTCCATGGTTGCTGCGATAAGAGGGACATAATAGGCTGTGTGCAAGGCTACTTCATAATACAATGCAGGTACCAATCCGATAACGCTCGGCGTTGATATCTCTGAAAGTGGACATTCCATACGGGTGGCAACTCAAAATACACTCCAAGTGGACCATCTGGGAAGCGCCATTCGGATCTCCATCAAGAAGGGTAACTCGTTAGAACTTTCAGCCGAACGAACGCCCCAGACAGCGGGGTAGTCTTGCAGAGTCACCCCCGGTTTTGTGTAATTGCAGGCATCGCTGCTCGCGTTCTGTAGCCACATGGCATCCCTTTCGGGTATCAAGGAGACTATTCATAGAGATACCGGGGAAGCTGATACAGAGCCACGAATGAAAATGGAGAACCTCGACGTGACTGAATCCATCGTTGCGCCGGTGATATTATATATTATCTGCACTAGTTGTCTGAAGACAAAAAATTGTTTTCTCATCAAGGGGTATACCCTATTTCCAAAATCATCATTCATCATTCATCATGAGCAGTTTAAAACCATCTTATTTGCCCCCCCAGGACAAAACCATGGAGCCCGAAGACCCTAACGGGACCATAGATCTCGATGAGTTGCAACTACGTGCTCAGGGACATGTTGGACAATTACCGCGACAGTTCTCCATAATCTCCCTGATTGCATTTTCGTTTGCCATCATGAACTCCTGGATTGGGTTTGTGAGTCTTCTCCTGACAACGCTTACTATGGGCGGCCCTACTGTTGCTTTCTGGGGAGCGATTGTGGCATGGGCCGCATCGACAATCATTGCTGCCGGACTTGCAGAGCTGGCATCAGCATTCCCTTCGAGTGGGGGGCAATACCAGTGCGCTCATGATCCTTCTTCCCTCTTTTTAACTGAGTTGACATATGCCAGTTTTGCGTTCATGGTCTCACCAGTGAAAACTCGATCGGGTATAGCATTTATCACTGGGTGGTTAAGCCTTCTTGCGTATCTTTTCACCACCGCTTCGGGTTGTCTCTTCATGTCAGAATCGACAATAGGGCTGGCAGAGATTTACCATGCCACGTACGTGGCTGAGAGATGGCATACTTGGGTTGTATATGTGGGATATGTTGGCATTGCGACAGCGATTGTTACAGCTTTGCCCTCACTCATTCCCAAAACGCAGTCGATCTTTTTCTGGGCATCCCTCCTCGGAGTCACCGTCATCACCGTTACATGCCTTGCCGCAAGCCCTTCAAAGCAATCCGGCAAGGTCGTTCTCGCCAGTTATCAAAACGATCAGTCTGGGTGGCCCTCTGGGATCTCATTTATGCTGGTAGTCGGGCAATCAATGTGGCCGTGGGTGTTCTTGCCCCTGAAGCAACTTCAGTAGCTTCTCTGATCTGTTCTTTTCCTTTAGATTCACCTGTGTCGATAGTGCTACCCACGTCGCCGAGGAAATTCCGAGTCCGGGGAAGAACGTCCCCAGAGCTATGCTGGTCGGTATGTTGGTTGGGCTTCTCACCATGGTAGCCTTTTCACTGGGCATCAACTTCAGCGTCAGCGACTTTTACCACATCGCCGACTGTCCGACACCCATGTACGAGGCATACCTTCAAGCGACACAGTCCGAGGGTGCTGCTACCTTCTTCTCGGTCTGGCTCATTTTAATCTATTTCGGAGCTCTTCTTGGGCTGGTTACAACATCCGGCCGTTTGATCTGGGCTTTCTCTCGAGACAACGGCCTTCCCTTCTCATGGTTCTTGGGAAGAATCAACGAGGATGTTTCAATCCCAGTCAACGCCAACATTGCGGCTTGTGTGTTCTGCATGTTATATGGAATCATCTATGTCGGATCAGAGGTCGCGTTCAATGTGTTCATCTCGTCCGCTATTCTGTTTTTGAATCTCAGTTACACCATCCCCCAAGCCGTCCTTCTACTCCGAGGAAAGCGAGGCGACCATCTCCCAGCCCGGCAACTCAGCTTAGGGAAGTGGTTCGGTCCCTTGTGCAATTTGTTCTCCATTTCCTGGATGTCATTTTACATCATCTTGTTTTGCTTTCCGTTGACAACCCCAACGAATGCTCAAGGGATGAATTACGTTAGTGTCATTCTGGTAGCGGCCTTGATCTTGATTGCCGTTCTATGGTTTGTCACTGGAAAGAGAAAATCTTTCACTGGGCCCATCATTGAAATTGATGCCGTACAAGCAGTCAATATCGCGGCCGCCGAAGGTACTGATAGAAAACTGGACCAAGAGCGCGCTCACGGAGGACTTGATCGCACTGGCCAAGTACACACGCAGTAACTCAGCACTATTCCAGGCCTGTCATCCAACCTCGTCTCTGGCAGGCAACGCCGCTTAGCACCTCAAGGACTGATTTATCCATGGCCAATACCCCGACGACCCGTCATTTCTTTACTACTACTACTAGTGGTAGTAGTTGTTCGCGCCCTGATCTCTTAATTTTCCTTGGAAAGTACTTACTGGTCATATTAAATATCATTTAGACAAATGGTACCCTCAGTTGCTTGCTCAATGGTTGTTTGATTCTATTTCGTAATCGGCAATTATTATAAACTTGGAATAAAAGCCCGGCCGGGATATTGGGCCAGAACATAACCTTGCCTGGCCCAAGCTCTCCTCGTCCTTATCTTCTTTGACTTTCTCCACTTTCCCCTTTTGCTCAGTATGCGAGAATGGGATATGGATTCAAGACCGGACCCACTAATACGGACGCGTGCTGTCCGCCGCCCGCCGTCAGAATTAAAAGCCTGGCAAGCCCATAGGTGGTAGATCAAGCACTTATCACCTTGGATTTCTGCCCATCCACCAGTAGAACATCCGGTCACGATGATTTCAGTCACAATTCTTGGCGCCGGGTAAATGTGATCAACTCTAGCACGGGCTTCCTTATCTCATTGTCTCAATAGGGTCACTGGCATGACCATTGCCAGTCAGCTGCCTCTCGATTATAAGGTGACTATCGTGGGTGAGTATTTTCCGGGTGATGCTCCCAACAAGGACTGGGCCAGTCCCTGGGCCGGCGCCTGCTGGGTTGGTGTTCAGGGTTCAGCACCAAGGGACCAAAAGCTGCAAATCGAGTCCCTCGTAGGCTTGTGGAAGCTTGCTCAGCAAAATCCCGATTCCGGTCTGCGAATTTCGAAAGTGACTGAGATCATGGAATTTGGAACAAGGGAAGATGTCTGGTTCCAATACAAGGTCCCTGGCTTCCGCTTCCTCGAGAAGAAGGAACTCCCTGGACAAGCTCTCTTTGGTATTGAGTATTCATCTGTTGTGGTATCTCCCACCGTCTTTTTGCCGTGGATGAGAGCGAGACTCGAGACCCGAGGTGTCAAATTCGAGCGTGTTGAAAGAATTAATGCCCTGAGTGACCTCAAATCAAGACGTCATGATATCCTCATCAATGCAGCTGGTGCGAGCTCCAAGACTTTGGAAGATGTCCAAGATGCGTCTCTGGAACCATTCCGCCTGCAGTCCGTTGTTATTAAATCTAATTTCGATGAGGCGTTCATTTACCGTGGCAAAGATGACTACTACTTCAATATCTTCGGACGACCTGATGGAACAGCCTACATTGGAGGTATCAAGACATTGCGTAGTGACGATCGCGAGGCCTATGATAAAGACCGGCGCACCGTAAGTTCTAAATACAAGGAATCTATGAAATAAGTCTGACTGCCAAAAGATCTTTGCCCGAGGAAACAAACTCTTACCGGCCATCTTGCCTTCAAGCAAGCCCGAAGACTACAACATCCTTTATGACATCGCTACGACATACACTTTCCGATCAAAGCAAAATGGTGGTAGCAGGGTTGAGGCAGAAGCTGTTCGCGGACAAAAGGTGCTTCATGCTTATGGGCAAGAGGCAGGCGGTTACACGAACAGTTTTGGAATTGCCCGAAAGGCAGCTGGAATCGTTGCCGACTTGGTCTATAATGGTTCCGCGACGAGCAAGCTTTGAAAAGTTCAAGTTGTTATGCTGCTGCATGGAGTCCCCCAAGTTTATTCAGCATTGCCTTTTTGTGCTGACCTTCTCGAAAAAAGGCACGATCGGGAGACATTAATAACACCCAACTGTATATATTGTACTGGAAGGAGGATACACAATTTATCTTTGACATTATATTTCATCAGTTCTGTTCCCCTGCGTTTATCCCCTGTGTTTATATTTTTGAAAGAAAAAAAAAGGTTTTGTCCTTTATCTAACTTAAAACATGAACTGAGAGCGGCAGAAGAAGATGTTTAAAGTAGTATTGTCTAGTTCTATTTAACAAGGCAGTGATACAATGATAGAAATGAGCTTCGTTCCATTCTGTATCACGTCTAATAAGAATGATTGACCGCAATATCATTGGAAGTTTGCGAAGGGTTTTCTAGGGGACCTATATAGCAAATGGAGGTTCAAAAAGCCAGGAGTAATCTTTATTTTTCCCTGATTAATACCACAGGCCCTCAGAACAAGGGAGCACAAGGTTCTCATCAATATATCCAAGTTTATCAACGGTCTTACAGAGAGGTCGTCAGATTGAGGTTAAGGTGAATGGCCTTGGTGTTGGAATATGCTTCCAAACCAGCCTGGCCAAGCTCCCGACCAATACCACTCTGCTTAACACCACCGAAAGGCACACGGAAATCACTGTTATTGTTCGCGTTGATCCAGACCATACCGGCCTTGAGCTTGCCAGCAACGCGGTGTGCGCGAACAATATCGCTAGTACAGAGAGCAGCAGCAAGACCATATTCAGTGTCGTTAGCCATCTTGACAACCTCGTCCTCATCGGCATCGCCGAACTTGACAAAAACACCAAAGGGTCCGAAGATCTCCTCGCGGTAGATCTTCATGTGAGGCTTCACATCACCGACGACAGTGGGGTTAATATAGTAACCCCGGCCGTTGGGGCGGTTCTCATAAACTGTACCACCGGTAACGATAGTAGCACCCTCATCCTTAGCAGACTGGACATATCCAAGGATCTTCTCGAATTGCGCCTTGGAGACCTGGGCACCCTGGTAGGTTTTAGAGTCAAAGGGGTCACCAATAACATGAGTCTTCTTGACGAATGCGACAAACTTCTTCATGAACTCATCATAGATATTCTCGTGAATAAAGATTCGGGAGGTAGCTGTACAAATCTGACCCATGTTGCCCATGACACCGTAGTGGGCCCACTTGACAGCATTATCGACTAAAGCATCACCGAAGATAATCAGTGGGCTCTTACCACCAGTCTCTAATGTAATATTCTTCATAGTACTGCTAGCCATCTTCATAATAGCCTTACCAGTAGCGGTACTACCGGTAAAAGCAACCTTGTCAACCTCAGGGTGCTGAACAAGGGCGGAACCGGCCTGACGACCGTAACCGTTAATGATATTGATGACACCTGGAGGGAATCCAGCTTCGACCACTAGATTTGCAAAGTAGAGGATAGACAGCGGTGTCTGCTCAGCGGCCTTAATAATGATAGTATTACCGCAAGCCAGGGCGGGACCGAGTTTCCAAGAAGCCATGCCAAGTGGGTAGTTCCAACTAGATAGGTTTCGTAGTTAGAATTGATATATAGAATTTCTTATATACTGAGGACAGGCCTTACGGGATGATTTGTCCGCACACCCCAATCGGTTCGCGAACAGTATATGTGAACTTAGCACGCGAGGTCTCAATAGTCTGACCGTAGTGCTTGTCGGCCCAACCTCCGTAGTAGCGGAGAACGCTGAAGACCTCCTCAATATCTCCCAGAGCTTGAGAGTAAGGCTTGCCGTTGTCGAGCGCCTCAATAGTAGCAAGAACATGCTGGTTCTTCTCAACAATGTCCGCAAGCTTCATCATAAGTTGACCTCGAGCAGTGCCAACGACGCTCTGCCAGGCCTCGCCCTCGAAAGCGGCGCGAGCAGCAGAGACTGCAGCGTGCACATCTTGCTCAGTGGCGGCGTACACGGAGGTGATCTCCTCTTCTGTCCTGTTAAATGCAACAATTGATTAGTTATGGACCGGCATTGGCGAAGGGGCAACTAGAGGTTCTGACGTACGTAGGGTTGATAGATACAAGCTTCTGTCCATTGCTTGACTTCACCCACTGGTTGTTAATGAACAGACCAACAGGCTGGTCATATGTGACACCGTTAGGCGCGGAAATCTTCTGAACAATATCGTACATTGTGACTGTTTAAGAGTTTTGGGTATCCAAGAAACCTCTAGAGGTAAAAAATAATGAACGAAGTTGAACTCAGAGCATCAGCAATGAAGAGGACACTGTCTTAAATGCTTCATATCGGGCAGCGATATCGCTTGCGCTAGTGATTAGAAGTTATCGACACCTTCTATATCTGTATAAAATACGAGCCTGGGAATTGCCTAGGCAGGCATCTAGGGTAAACCTGTGGCGTTCATCCATCATGATGCAATGCCCTCCACTGGCGGTTATCCCACCGAAACTGGGCAGCAATTTACGATTGTTACATTTCAAAACTGATCTTGATGGGTGATTAACCGTGGAAGCGAATTGGGCGCTCTATTGACAGGACATGACTGAAGTCCATGGGTTACGTATATAGATCTGGCAGAATCTGCGTCCCTTTTAGTAGATCGGTGGGGAATAGTTTCACCCAGCCCCACACCATGAAGAGGGATGAGGGTTGTCTATTGGTCTGTTACACACTGAGGTGGCCCCTGCCCCGCTCCGATTTCCTTCCTGGGACGGCACCCGAAGAAACCGTGAAATTACCCCAAATCAATACTTCAAGAACAAATTAAAGTTACAAAACTACTTAGCTTGAGAAGTGTGCAACACACAAAGTCTCTCACACCACTAGTGAGGGGGTCGGCTGCTTAAATCAACTTCCGCAAAGAGCATCGATGCGAGTGTAACGATAAGCCCCCTTTATGCAGTCGGAGATTGTAATTTGGAGTTTCTATTCAAGTGACCCTTGTTGATCGGCAAGAGGGTGCTGTTTCTCATACATATATGGAAGCCAGGTAGGCTGTTCCTGTTGGTAAATTGATCATACGGCATCCCAAGTTTGAAAAGCCAACCCTGTCTTCTATGCGATTTCCACTACATTAGTGATACCAAGTCGTCGACTTCTTCCTTAGTATGGCACCTTCAGTTCCCAACATCCAGGGATCTGACGCCCCGTGCGATATTCCTTATGGCCCATACACATCATTCCCATGGGAGCCCCTTCCAGAATATGGCGGCTCAAAGTCAGTCATGTACCGCTCAGCAGATGGTAAAGTGGTCGCTGCAGCTGCACGCGAAACAGGCACTGCAACATTGACCTACCCCTGTGATGAATTTTTCTTTGTTACAGAAGGATGGATCAAGCTGAATATCCACGGTGGTGACCACTTTACCCTCACCAAGGGAGAGTTCATATATTTGAAGAAGGGAACTACGGTTGACTTTACTTTTGGTCCCGATTTTGCAAATGTGGCTGTTTTCTTGGACAATGAGCCTGTTACCTTGCTTTGAGTAATCTTGGCTTGCCAGACCACGTTTAGTTCCCAGCGAGATCGAGGGCTCTAATGCGCGCCACCATATGAATAATGTCGGTCCGTGTCTATTCAAGGCTAGTAGCGGCCATATCGAGCTTGGAAAATGTGAATTCTGAAAATGTTCCGGGAATGGGATTTTAAGTAAAAACTGTTATATTAACCGAAATATAAGAGGAATTCGGTACTCTGCCTTGATTAATAGATGTCGATGTGCGGAAATTACCACTGATATTAAACATTGAAGCCCGGAATATCCAATTTGCAACTTTTTCTAGAATGACTGATAGCTCAGCAAAAAAAAAAACAACCCACTTGATAAAAAAAGGGTTGGCAAATATTGTAGGAATCTTTGTAGCAAATAAAAAGAGTCCCGAAAATTATCTGCCTCCTTGAGCCCTATGTCAGATGTGAAACTTCATAAGCCGCTTTGGTATGTCAGTGGCTTTGCATTCCGTTATGGCCATATATCTGTCTAATCAAGTTGCTATCAAGCATAATTTTGAAAGAACTGTTCGACAGACATCAAGCTTTCTTTCCGATTGGTAGCCTCGCATGCTTTCCTTTTCAAGATTCGAGCATTTTCATGGTCTGTGGGCTTCCCGTTGAAGAAGCACCCGTTGAGGGCGTGCATCAGATCAAAAAGTCCGTTGACTTCTTTTGCCTTTGCTGCATTCCCTGCGGTCAAATCGCCAGTCAGGACGGGGACGAAGCGCGCTTTCTTTCCAGTCACTGACTTGCATGTCAGTCATTCGAGCCCAGCCATGTAAACAATAATGGAAGAATTCCTACCTTTTTGGAATTTGCTGGTCAATTCGGCAAATCCTACAGACTCAGAGACGCCGTCTATATATTGATCATTCCAAATCTCCGGCTCCAAGAACACGCCATGAACCAAGTCGCCAAAGTCATCGGCCACTGCTAGCCATGGAACAGACTCAGGATCATTTCCCATTGGCGGGGTTTTCCAGGTCAAATATCCTTCGTCGTCAACTAGTTTGGCGAATCCTCCAAAGGAATCAACGTATTTTGGATCAAATGCATTTTCCAGGAACCACCCGGCATTGACAACCGTTGCTGTTTGAATCTTGTTTGAAGCTGCTGCCTCCATCATGTATCGTGACACCCTGGCTTTGTCTACATATTAGATAGTCAGCATCAGGTAAAGACTTCTAGTCAACTATTGGTCTTGCGACTTTAGATTCTGGCATACCATCAAACGAGATCATAGGCATCTTCCCATTTGTAAGTTCCGAGGCGAAGGGTAGGGAAGCATGGACTAGGTGCGCGACTCCTCTCTTGATCGCACTGTCAATAATGTTTCGTCCCATGTCAAACTCCGTTGGTCGCTTTCCAGATTTCCATTGTTCGTCCTGAATTTCAGATATGAGCTATGTCTTAACTGAATAAGTAAAAGTGTTTCGTAATCATACTCACTGGATTATCTGAATCAATGTTTATGAACAAGCCCCAACAGTCACGCATGACCTTAACCAGGACATCGCCCTCCCAATTATTCGCTGTCACGACGGTAATCCCAATGGATGATAGGGCCTTTGCTTTAGGACTCTGTGAATCTCGTGTCGTTACAAAAACCTCAAAATTATGGTTCTTGTTCAGCGAGATTGCCACTGATCTTCCCAAGTTCCCTGGAAAACCTCATTAGCCTCACGTTCAATAAACAAGCGAGAGCACAATATGGTGATCATACCAGTACCGCCGACGATAACAATCTTCTTCTTCTGACAGGCCATCATTGCTAATTCGATTCTTCGAATGAATAATGTAAGATGAACACGATGATACGGCCGTCGAGGGGCACAGTTCGAAAGACTCTTTCAAATACTTCAGTTAGCAGAAAGCACCAGCGTGGGCAGCCGGGGTGGCATAGTACGCGAAACCGGATGAGAAGCGGTAGAGACCCCAGTATATAAGAAATGTATAAGAGTCTAATAATGGGTTGTCTACCGAGTCGGTAGCTCCAGGCTCGCGTAAGCGCCCAATTAGGCAAGCGAACCCCCAAATATATGGGCCTAGTAAGCATCGCATCTCCAGAGCCAATCAACGAGAGTCATACGGTATTTCTCGGAGATAAAACCACGGCTACTCATCGTGTAGCTGACCCACGGCACTAAGCGGCCATGAGGATGATCCAGGAGCTGCCCGTCAAGAATGTCCAGTTCATCTTCACGAATATGAAAAAGGAAGAACTGTTTCTAGACGGTCTTTGTCTTGAAGGTGACCTGGAGTTGAAGTACAGACTACAGTTCCTCTCGGCGGGCTGAAGAATGTCTTTGGCAGTGGCAAAGCTACCAAGCTGCTCACAAGCATCCACCTCAGCGCGCCTGGTAATGGAACTAGCCCACAGTAGTTAGGGCTTACACAGGTAATCTATCCATACCCTTCCACTACATAAGTATCTGTAGTCCTGTTTAGAATATACTCTTTAATCGCAATCCAGTGGACTATCTTGCGGAAGTATAACAGTCAATGATTATTTGCCGATTACTATGGAATGCCAAAGTCCTTCAAGTCCGCCTATTTCCGCACGGAGATACGTAGCGATATACACTGCTATTGTAGCTGCTTTCCCTCACATCACAACCCCATAATAAAAAGTATGTACTGAGCCAAAACCCTTTTCTCTAGGTCTCTGCAAGTGTCCATTCAGGGATTTGGAACGGGGGTATCCCCAAGCGTTGGAGGTGCCACCTTAAACTGTTCAACACCATTTGCACCGCAAAGCCAACTCACGCGGTCCTTCGTAAAGAGCTCGACCCTTGGCTTCAATTTCGTCTCATGCAGGCTAAAATCATCAACTGTTCCGGTGCGTAGAACACTGTGTCCTGGAAACACTTCACTCGTGCGATACATAAGCGAGCCACACACAGAACAGAAGCAGTTCGTCATTGCTTTGCCGGTGATCGTGGTCTTCGACTGGCTATAGATGGTGAGGATGTCTTTACCACGCAAGTGCTTTAAATACGCGTCGTTGATAACAAAATTGGTCGCGAACATGGATGCAGTGATCTTGTGGCAATCTGTGCAGTTGCAAATAAAAGTGTCAACAAGACCAGGGCCTTGTGTTGGCTGCGAGTTGTGCATGTCATTAGTTAAGGACGATTTAAGCCTCAACCTGCGTGAGAGCACTTACAAATGCCAACTGCACAGCTCCGCAGTAGCATGTAGCTGTTGCCTCTTCCTTGGTCGACCAGCCATCCCTGGCGCTCCCTGCAAGCGGAAACCAGGGGGTTGTGTTGTCCGGTGCTGCAGCCATAGCTCGGGTTTCCATTTATCGCAGCAGCTACTGGAAAGAGCGCATGCTTTATAACTATAGAAATTAGCAGTTAATTAGTCACCAGGTCTCGGGTCTCCCACCCAGCTTCCTCATTGCCTTTCGGATGGTCATCCCTCCGCTTCAACTGTATTTATCAGAAACGATGTTGACAAATCATGAACTTAGTCCTTCCCCGAGTGGATTTGGGAAAACAGTTTGAAGACGGAATAGATGTTACGATAGCCATTCAATTAATTTCTAGCCTACATTCCTGCCGTGGGGCATTCCAGGTCACTCAGGCATCCTTCTCAAGCTGGACAACGGTTTCCACTAGTATACATGCTAGAAAGGCACAGCAGTCTAAACAGCTGCCGGTGTGACTTGAATAACAATTTTGCCGACTTGCTGTCCAGACTCCAGTCTGCGATAAGCCTCACGGTATTCTGCAAAAGGATACACCTGGTCAATAACAGGCCGGGTCTCGCGTCTTGCCATCGCTGCCAGCATCGCCTCGAAATCCAACCGTGAACCAATAGAGGATCCGGTCACCGTCAGGGACCGAGCCAGTATATCAATTGGTGGGAGCCCGCCGCCGAAGCCGCTTGCGAAGCCAACCACGACGATGACGCCGCCTATCTTCGTCGACGCCCCGGACTTTATAATAGTCTTCTCCCCGGCGATATCCAGCACCCTGTCCACCCCCTTACCATTGGTAAGAGCAAGGATTTCGCGATCCCAGTCAGGACAGGTACTATAGTTCACCACAGCATCAGCGCCCAACTCTTTGAGCTTAGCAGCCTTCTCATCTGACGAGGTAATCGCCAGCACGCGAGCGCTGAGGATTTTCGCAAACTGCAAGGTGAAAAGCGAGACACCACCCGTGCCCTGGATCAGCACCGTATGGCCTGGCTGCAGCGGCTCGATTTTATTAAGGCCAGCCCACGCTGTCACGGCCGCACACGGGAGTGAGGCAGCCTCCACGTAGGAGAGGTAGTTCGGAATCCGGACAAGGGCGTCTTCATAGAACACCGCGTACTCAGCCAGCATCCCGTTGATAGTAAAGCCGACGCTGCTGGAACGATACTCCGCGATGCTTGGGCCACCAATCCAGGCTGTGAGGCAACTAACTGTGACCCGATCACCAGGCTCCACGCGCTTGACGCCGTCGCCAACTGCCACAACCTCGCCGGCTCCGTCTGAGAGGGGGACAACATCCTTCTTCGTTTCCGCGGGATATTCCCCCCTCAATACGACCATGTCGCGGTAGTTCAGCGAAGCGGCATGTACCTTAACCAGGACTTGGTGCTGGCCAGGGATCGGTAGCGGTTCGTCGTGGAGCTCGGCGCTTGCCTTTGTCCCGATTGTAGCAAGGCGCACCGCTTTCATTTGCTGCATGGTAGAATTGGAAAGTCTTTAGTCTGTGCTGGTTTGAGAAAAGATTGATTGACTTGTCGGATTATGAACGTAGGGGATAGCCACTCCCTTTATCTATGCTCCAAGGGAATGGGTTGTCTGGCGGATCAGCGCAGTGTTTTCTATTAACTAACACAAATCTCAGTTGTCTTAATAAGACAAAGGGCACGGTGAGATCAATTAATAAGCACGGTATTCTAAACTAAGGCTTGCGAAAATCATCCCAACTATTCCCAGCAAGTGGGATATCCGGATGGGATATCCGGGTGGGATCTCCGGGGGTGAATACGACTGTAATTGGTATAGCCCGGACCCCAGAAGCAGTTCCTAATAGTATTAATATCTTTATATGTTCTAGCACAATATGTTCCGTAATGCACCATCTAGCATTCCCAGATGCGGCAGAACCGTTGCCCCTGCATCCTCGAGAGCGCGGGCCTTTGCCATTGCACCCTGCTCACCGGGGGATAGCAGAGCCCCTGCGTGACCCATGACCCTTCCCTCCGGTGCAGTGCGGCCGGAGATTATTGCAATAATGGGCTTTTTGGTGGTGGTCGAGGCGTCTAGATAGTACTCGCGGATGGCATCGGCAGTTCTGAACTCCGAGTTGCCCCCGATTTCACCAATGAGAATGATGGCATCAGTCTGATCGTGTTCAATCAGCACCTGCAATGCCTCCTCCATGGTCGTGCCGGGCATCATATCACCACCGAGCCCAATAGCCAGACTCTGACCAAGGCCCACTCGCCCCGTGGCACCGAAGCTTCATAGATCATGGTGCCGCTGCGCGAGACGATGCCGACTCGGCCAGGCGTACACTGTGCTGCTGGGATGATCCCGATTCGACCTTTGGATGGTGCTATGATCCCGGGGCAGTTGGGTCCCAGGAGACGCGACGCGGTCTGCGTGCGCAGCATCTGATGCACGCGGAGCATGTCGTGCGCTGGGACATGCTCTGCCAGCGAAACAACCAGGGGCACCTCTGCTTCAATGGCCTGTTCGATGGCATTGGCCGCAGCTATTGCAGGGACATACACCAACGAGGCATCTGGCTTGAACTGCTTCGCGGCCTGTTCAACTGGTTACGTTTTGCTCGTACTCACTACACCAAAGCCACTCACCTGCGAGATGTTGTCAAAGACAGGAAGGCCAAGGTGCGTAGTGCCGCCCTTATTCTTCGATACGCCGCCGACGATGCGTGTGCCGTGGGCTATAACCCTCTCGATTGCGGTGGATCGTGACAACACCCGCCCAACAATAATAGCATCTCGATATGGCGGCGTGGATATTGAAGCATTGGCCGCGCGCGATGATAATAGCGTTGTGCGCATTCCACTTGATTATCACGCCGGTGTCACTGGAGAGGTCTCTTCCCAGGTGGCTAACGCGTTGTGCCTCGATACAGAAGCCCAAAAAGAAGACCTCCAGGCTCTTTTAGACAGCTTGTATGGGCTGTTCAGGTCCTCGGACGCCACCCTTGTCGAGATCAATCCGCTGGTCTTGACTACGTCAGGGCCGTTGGCATGTCTGGACTCCAAGTTCAATTTTGACAATGCTGCTCGATTCCGGCAGGCAGATCTATTTGCCCTAGAGGACAAGTCCTCCTCGTCCAAGGATGCCCTGGAACGAGAAGCCGAGAGCCTCGGGTTTGCGTACGTGCGACTGGATGGCAACATCGGCAACATCGTGAACGGCGCCGGTCTTGCAATGGCGACAAATGATGCAGTCAACTATCTGGGTGGGAGCTGCGCCAACTTCCTCGACGCTGGGGGTCGGGCTACGAAGGAGACTATGGCACAGGCCTTTCGTATCGTGCTGAGTGATGAGGGAGTCAAGGTTATATTCATTAACATCTATGGAGGTACGACGCTCCTCGCTCTCGTACTGCTCTTGTTGCAACCTGACACTTCTAGGGATCATCCATGGCGACATGGTTGCTCGGTCAATCATTGAAGGTGTTCAGGAGATAGGGCCCCTTCGCGTACCCATGGTGGTGCGCCTTCAGGGGACCAAGGCGGCGGAGGGCCAGCAGGCGGTAGGACACGCTCTTATCCTGGGTATACCTTCTTTTACTAACTCTCTGAATTCAACAGCTGGCTGAGTACGGACACGGAATTCACTCTGTCGATGATTTCACGGCCGCCGTGCAGCTGGCAGTCAAATTGGCTGCTGAATGAAGATTTGCCTGAGGAATATCTGAAGCGATTCATTCTTTGGCTACATGGGTTGCAGGTAGTTAACTACTGCTAAAGTGACTATATATTCGTAATATTGCTATAGACTTGGAAGTTTTGTTATTCACTGGCTAAAGGCATTTCTCAATTTCCACTGCGTAGTTGGCACAGCCGACTGTATCTGCTTTATAGACTGGCTGTGATCTTCACTGCTCCCATCTACCTCAACCTGTTATGCCTTGTTAGTGAATCAACTGGCCCGGTTACCATTAACAGGCTTACCAGAGCCATATATGTCGGGAGAGTATCCGGTTTCTCATCCTGGTATAGCACGGCCCAGGACTTGTATATGCCCACTCGCTGCGAGCGCTGACAGGCGAAGGTCTTGCCAAACCAGTACCGAATAGCCTTGGAATCGGTCTCGTCGACGTCCGATGGTAGATTAAATTCCACAATCAGGAGATCGCAGGCCGCGTCTATACAATACGCAGCATCGTCAGGTTTGAGGCACTCCGCTCCCTCTGCGACTGCGACTTACCAGCCAGAATATCAGATTCACTGCCACTCGCGACCGGGCGATATGTCCGGATGTCGAATTCCGCAACATCGAAGCAACTGTGCGTGGGCCCAGGCAATGCATCGCTGGTGGCTGGAATGCTGAAGTATTCCTCCTTCGTAAACCGTGGCATATCGTGGACCGGGTATATTGCAAGGAACCGCCATGGCATAGACTCAATAGCGGCGTTGTAGCGGTACGCAGTGTCGACAGCCGATGTCATCAGCACGTCGCGCACATGGACGGTGTCATACCAGGCATGGAAGCCGTCGACTGAGATTGTTGGCGGCGAGCGAACCCTCGAGGTCACATAGAGAAGATCCCGGTGTGCTGCCATGGTCCAGAGAGCCAACTTGTGATTGCGAGAGCCAACTTGTGATTATGCTTGATTGAGGGGCAGACTGTCCTTAACAGGCGCAACAAGGCCACCAAGCCCTCGGTTAACGCAGTGCCAGCCGACCCCCACTGACGATCGGTGATCAGATCGCAGCTGCAAGATCTACGGACGAACCAGTCAGCAGATGGACTGCCAGGCTGATGCTGATTAGGCTGTGTTTAACTGTGGTAGATATAGTCGCTGGGAGCTCGTATCTGGTCTAATACATCTGGTCTGGATTGCCACGGTATTGACCTTGCATACTCTGTCAGCTCAGTTGATTCACGACGCCAGCCAAATTCCGGATGGTCAGTAACAGTTATCGGCCTCTGACTGGCAATGTACGCATCGTGGCATCTGCATGGAGGAAAACAGCGGTGAGCAGACTTGCAATCGTCCAACTCATCACAGAAAATGGGAAGGCCAAAAGGGCGTTAACCGTCAAAAGGACGTTAACCGTCAAAAGAGGCACAGGCTGTCATCAGAATCGAGAATGTCGCTGTAATTGCAGTGGACCGAGACATGGCGAATAAACAGAGAAGCGCAATATGCAGTGGCTTCACCACCAAGTGCCACCGTGGGGTTTCATCTAGACAACGCCGACCAAGACCAGCAATTTGTTTAATCTGTTTAGTCCAGCTGCGAGGACTTGACTGTTGTCCAATCGCTGCTGGCGAGGTTTCAGCAATCAAGACGCTGGGCAGTGGCAATTGAGACTAGAACCCCTGCACCCCAGCAGGACAAGGCTGGTTGATACGGATAACGGTTATGCTATTTTATGTACGATAGTTCAAAACGATAATTAGAGTACGATAATATCTATCTATAGTGCCTCTTGTTATAACCCGTTCTCCAAGTCAGGGGAGTCGAATTTCAGGGGAATCGCGTAGAAGGCAGAGTGGACCAGCAGGCGGAGATTGTATTTTTAGATTCTGCAAGAGTCAACCAAATCTTGCTAGCTAACTACATACGGAGTAGTCAAGCCAATTAATGTGGGTTACAGTAGATTGGTTCGGTGGAGAGTCCGAGACAGCAGTGGAGATAATGAAGTCACAGGCTCACAGCCCTGGACTGTCGATTGCCTCAATTTGGATCAGAAGCTGCTGCTGGCGGCGAATAATCCGAGGTGATGTCTCACTTGCTGTCCTCGTTGTCCCTGTTTTCTCGGTCCCTGTTGTAGTATAAATACCCAGTGCTCTCCGTCTCTTCATCCCATTCTCATCGCCTCCATTACACACTCCATTGCACATATCCAACAGTCGTATTCTCTCTCGAAGCAAACATCAATCACCATGAAGTTCAACTCTCTCGCCGTCGCTGCCTCTATGGCCCTCACTGCCTCCGCGCAGCCTACTGCCACCCCCGAGACCTTTGGCCTCATCGCCATCCACTCTGGCTCTGGTGTTCAGAACTCCGGCTTCAACGCAGCCAAGGGCAGTCTTTTCGCTGGTCTTAGTGGCCAAAACGCTACCTGCGAGGGCTCCGATGATGGTTTCGCCACCTTCTACATCAAGGATGAAGCTCTGTTCCTCTACGGCCCCTCTGGCAGCACCCAGCAGGCCTACGTCGACCGCTCCGGCATGGGTACGGCCCCTAATCCCCTTTCCCAGATTTATATCAAATGCTAACAGACTGCAGGCCAAGGCAAGCTCGGATACACCACTGGCGACGAGCCCGGTCCCCGCAACGGAGAGCGCACCGGCTGGGCCATCGACAAGAGCAACCACCTCCAGTTCGACGGCAGCAGCCTCATCGCCTGCCCCAACAGCATTGGTGGCGCCTACAGCATCTGGGTCTCTGCTGGAGTGGCCAACCCTGGTGGCAACGAGAACTGCATTGGCATCGCTGCTCGTGTCGAGAAGAGCGATAAGCCTGTTCCCTGCACTTACTCGTAAGTGAGGCTCTCTATTATCTGTATATAGCATCGCATTGTACATATTGAATAGCTTGTCAACCGCGTTCGTCTCTTGAATACATTTACTCTCATGCAACTACAGAGTTGTACAAACAATGAATAGCTACAGTATTTGAGATTGATACAGCCGAGACCTCAATGTTGGTGGGGATGCTGTCATTGTGATTGTCAACAGACAAGGCCTTCACAGTTTGGAATAATAGGCCTTTATGCCTGTACGCTGGACATAATAATTGCACTAGTACGTCTAAAGAAGTTGGTTCTATGAATCCCATGTTTGTTCTTCAGACAATGGCTTCCTTTCATGATAGTATAAAGAGCTACTGGTATGCAAGTTAGAGTCTCAGTTATATAAAGACCACCGTCTATCAGCCTCCGTTGCCAGCTAAGCAGAGCCTGTCCAGTAGCCAGTATCTTAACCAAACCCTAATACTTTCAGAAACAATGGTGTTCGGTTTTGGTCGTTCGTCGTCGTCGAAGCGCTCCTCCAAGGGTATTGGGAACTCCTGTCAGAGCAGTGTCTCTAGCTCTCTCAGCAGTGTCCCTAGCTCTCTCAGCAGTGCTTCTAGGTCTTCTGCGTCCTCCAGGTCCAGCTCGAGAACCGGGTGGGAATATCTCAGTGACAGGTCTTCTCGAAGCTCCCAGAACTCGCGGAGCTCCCAAAGCTCCTATTACTCTGGCGCATCCTCTTCCACCATCCGCCCTGGCTCCTCCCATACAGTTCGGCCCACGGGTCTCACTGCCAACAACATGAGGGCATACGACAGGGCCAGCGGGAATCGTATGGACGATCTGGACTCCGTTGGCGCTGGGTCATCGGTCTCCCAGGACCGGTATGGCAATCCTAGACGCTCCAAGGGCAGTAGTCGCAGCCGGTCAAGGCAGCCTGCGTCAGATGTGACTTCTCAAAGCTCTACCAGCACCATCACCCCCAATATTGTCACTATCCGGCCCAAGGGAGTCCACGCCAATTCCGACCTGGGGTCTGTGAGGTCCAATGGCTCTAGCAGTGTCAACAGCCGCTCCTCTAGCAGTGTCAATAGCCGTTCCTCCAGCACTGTCCGTAGCCGTTCCCGGGCTCCTAGTCGTCTCCGAGAAATCTACCCTGATTCAGACTCGGGGTCGCCCAATATTCAACATGCGGCGCCTAAAGGTCTTGGGGTGCCTCCTGTCCGGCCCCCGACGAGCTACCCTTACTCGGATATGCAGTCGGTGGATTCATCTCAGTCGTACAGTGACACTTACAGTGACGCTTACAGTAACAGCTACAGTGACACACCCATGGGCATGGATATGGTTCCTCAACCACCGTCCAGCTACACGTCGTCCGACCTTGATTCCCTCCAGTCGTCAGGTTATGGACCGCCTGCCGGTGGTGCGACTGGAGACGTGTGTCGACAGTGCGGCAGTAATTCGGTCTATAGGGCTCCTATGTCTGGACCAGGCCAATTCCCTGGCGGTGGTTCAAACATCACCGTCGTGGTTAACTCCTCGCCAGGGCCTTGCGGTGCACCGTGTTCCACGCCATGTCCTCCTCCGTGCTGTGGGGCATCATTCTCTGCATCTTGCTGCTCATACGGGCATTGCTGCTAGAACGATAACATGGTTCCTTACAGTATACTCTCCTACGGTGCAGATTACAAGTTAAGAGACGATAGAGTTAGTTAATGCTAATATTAATGAATGTTTATTTTTACGGCGAGCGCTAGAGTAGGCCATTCTAGTCTAAATACAGGTAGATGTTCCACGGATCCCAGGTAAACCGTAAGCTGTAGATGGTCGAAGCATTCCATGGATCCCAGTTGGCCTTGTTGCATCATTCTTATGCCACTCTTCACACACCACGAGAAGCGTATCCTTGCTTGTCTCGATGCCACCATCAATTACCTTCAGCATGGTTTATATGCACTATATTGCTTCAAGGCCCGTGAATTCGGCAACAAACTCGCCGCACTTCGTATGGGTCGCGATATCCCCCGATCGCAACACGGCCGATACGCTGTTTCGCATCCTGCAGGAGAACAAGGGAAAGTCCCTGTCTGTTCCCAGCTTAACGTTCGATCACACGGCTCTAACACCAGTGGACATCGAGAGACTCTCGCCAAAGCTCTGGGTGTTGCAAATCAAGGAGAGTCCCGAAAATGTCGCTGCGCTGGGGACAGCCGTATGTCCGCATACGTCCCACGACGTCGATCCAGCTTTTGATCCTGTCACCGGCAAGATGTTTCTCTATTCCATGGGAAACTATCCTGACCTGGGCGCCAAACTGCTGCCTGCAACCGGCGACATTAACCATGACTATATCTCTGGGCACAGCTTCTTCATCCGCCGCCGTGGCTACCCCAGCACCTACTGGTACTGCTGCGGCAACCTCATCTGCCTATCTACTACTAAACGCTCGCGATTCATTGTCTCCATCGCAGACAGGGGGAATGACCAGTGGAACTCCTCGCCCAAGACGCCGCTGATCGATCGTGACGAGGTGTCGATTCAGTGGATCGAGCGCGACGGGTGCAGAGAAGTCGGGGTTGACGAGAACGAATGGCTGACAGTCAAAGCAAAGCACCCCAAGGCCTTTCGGTTCTCCGACTTTGAGGGCCGGTTCTACTTGGGGAATGAGGGAACTCTTGACAATCCAACCCCTTCGAGGGCAGGGACCACGCTCGATGTAGTGTGCTGGTCCTCGCCGCCGGTGTTCCAGGACAGCTTTGAGCTCTGCTATGGGATGGCGCCGTACGGCGATGCTTAACCAGCCTGCAGTTCAATATTTTCTCTATGATGGCAGGCAGAACTGGCCCTCGCAGGTTGTCTGGATGGTGCTTTGGATCGGTGGATTGCCTAATTCGGTGATCAGGGTCTGAGACCTAGCAACCACTGTCAGCCATGCAATATCAGATACTTAGGGACAGCAATGGCATATAATACTCACAGAGCACTCCGTCGACTCATAAATACATGATCTATTCCGACTCGCTGCTTCCATTCGCTTGGCATAGTCACTCAGTAGCCAAGTGTATATACCTTGGTAGCCCTACCATCGTACATTCTCCAAGGATTATGTGCTAAATTCAGTTTGTTAGCTGCTGCCTGGACCATCTGGTCAATCCAGCGTGGGTACTTGGAAATTTTCTGGCCCCGGCCCACCGTGGCTATCCCCGGGGTCCTCGATCTCATTTCGCCCTCTGCTGTGTCCACCACGTCCAGCCAGTCAAACGGTCGTCTTGGCTGCTCGATACAAGCCTTTGTGCAGCCGAACAAGCTTTCATTCAAGCTAGCCAGGTGTGCGGGTCTGGAAATTTCCTGTCTCCGAGAGTTCTCGGCAGCATCAGTTGATAGCTGTCAGAGAAACACTGCAGCAGGAGCAGGATATCAAATGTATTAGCCGCTCCTACTGCGCTTTTGTGTAGCCTTGCCGGCAGACTCCCACGCTGTTCAATGCATGGTCTGATATGACTATAAACTGAAGAAGTCATGCAACTGCGATAACAGATCCATCTTGACCCCAAGGTCCTCGTGCGAGAAAAGCCTAACACAAGGTGGCTTCACCGGCGAGATCGTTATCCCACCTTGCAAATATCTGCTATAAGTATGAGGACCAGCTCCGATACCAAACTTCGCATGCGAATCCTCCAGCAAGTGCTCTCTCCTGACAATCCCTCTTCCTCGTCCACCACGATGTCCTTCAACCCCAACGCCGTGGACTTGGATTCCGCGGACCCACGAGATATCATCTGTTACTTGAATGCAGGCGAAAACGACTACGATGGACGCATGGGTGCTCGCATCTCTGCCATTTTTGTCATCTTCGTCGTGTCTACCGCGGTGACCTTCTTCCCTGTGCTCGCCAAACGCCATCCCCGACTGCATATTCCTCAGTATATCTACCTTTTCGCCCGGTACTTCGGTGCAGGTGTCATCGTCGCCACCGCGTTCATCCACCTGCTCGATCCTGCGTACGACGAGATCGGCCCGGCAAGCTGCGTGGGCATGACCGGCCACTGGGCAGACTACTCCTGGTGTCCTGCAATCGTGCTCGCCTCGGTGATGGGTATCTTCCTTTTGGACTTTGGAGCTGAGCGCTACGTGGAGGTCAGATACGGAGTCTGCAGGGAGGATCCGGAGACGTTGGTGACCAGCACCGCAGACAATGAAGAGGCTATCCCCTCGCAGGTCGACCGCAATGCCAAAAAGACGGACGATGCGCTCGAGGCTCAGTCTCTAGATTCCGCCTGGATTGAACGCTCCTTCAAGCAGCAGATTGCGGCCTTCCTGATCCTCGAGTTTGGCATCGTCTTCCACTCCGTCATCATCGGCCTGAACCTGGGGGTCACTGGCGACGAGTTCCCAACCCTGTACCCCGTCCTGGTCTTCCATCAGTCCTTCGAGGGCCTGGGTATCGGAGCCAGAATGTCGGCGATTCCCTTTCGCAAGGGAAGCTGGCTTCCATGGGTCCTCTGCCTGCTCTACGGCCTCACGACTCCGATTTCCATTGCAATTGGCCTCGGTGTGCGCACGACCTACAACTCGGGGTCATACACTGCCAACGTCGTTTCGGGCGTCCTGGATGCCATTTCAGCGGGAATCTTGATCTACACGGGCCTTGTCGAGCTGCTCGCCAGGGACTTCCTCTTCGACCCGCATCGCACCCAGGATAATAAGCGCCTGGTGTTCATGGTGATTTCGCTGCTATTGGGAACGGGAATCATGGCGCTCCTCGGAAAATGGGCATAGTCATACCAGCACCGCTTGATATCCAGCCTATACTTCCTAGGCAGAGACTCCTTGTTCAAGTCCCATAGTGTGGCAGTTTCTCTACTCTCCCCTCCTTCAATTTGTTCTCAGTGTATGTCTTTCAATTCATCTCCATTCCTTTACCAATAGTATCGTCATATAATAGGCAATAAAATATTTGATTTCTATGATGTGGTCTTGTATTGGGTATTTCCTGGACATATTCCCGTTGGAGGCAGCCACATCCATCGCGCGCTGCTAACAGCTCGGCAGCTTAGCGAGCGTCACACTGCAGGCCTAAATGCGCTGACACGGTTGGTCCATTCTCCACGCGATGTCAGCCCAAGTCTTCCTCCATCCTGATTCGTTCGCTCGTAGGGAAGTCCTTGCAGGCCGGGGAGCTGAGCATTGCACTGCATTAAAACCACACCCCTCCCCTCATTCCCCTTCTCTCGCCCACTGTCCAATTCTTCGCGAAATATTGAAACAAGATATTCAGGGTTTACTGAAGGGAACTCCTGTCAGTAGATCCTTGCGAGATGGGCGCCACGACCATTCTTGTGGCCTTCCTCAGCCCCGAGCCCTCGCGAACTGCGCTCACTTTCCTTGCCCTTGGAGCAGCTTTCCACCAATTCATCCGAGTCGGCGAGATTGACAATCGGCTCAGGACCCTGGCAGCTTTTTACTTGGGAGGATTCCTAGCGTTGTGCGCCGGCTACGTCCACCTCTTCTCGTTCAGCTGGTCCCGGGCACTTGCAGGCGCGATTCTGGCCTCGTCATCCTTCAATTGTGGACTTACAGCCAGCATCGTGCTCTATCGATCCTTCTTCCACCGTCTTCGCCGCTTTCCTGGGCCATGGACGGTCAAGGTGAGCCGCCTCTTCACGGTGGCGCAGGCCGCAGAGCGGACGCAGTCTCATATCGACCTGGAGACGATGCATCGCAAGTATGGGGACTTTGTGCGTACAGGACCAAGAGAATTATCCATAAATCGGCCATCGGCAGTTAATCTCATCGGCGGGCCCCAGTCGTCCTGCACGAAGCCGACCTGGTATAGCCATGTGTCCGATGATAATACCCGGATCTCGCTCAACTCAGCCCGCGACCCTGATGTACATCGTCGGCGCCGGAGAGCATGGGACCGGGGATTTAGCATGAAAGGTAACAAAATCCAATTGACGGCCCTGTAATTGTCTGTCTTCAGGCTAATCCTTGCCGCACAGCATTGCCCATATATGAACCTCGTCTTCAGCACAAAGTCGACGTCCTTATTTCGCAGATCCGATCCCGTATCAAAGACCCTTTAAATATCTCCCAGTGGACCATGTATCTGGCCTTTGATGTCATGGGTCTGGTCGGGTTCTCCAAGGACTTCCGACAGCTCGAGGAGGGTATTGAACACGCCGCAATCAAGGAGCTACACGGGCAAATGCTGATTCTGGGGATCTTGAGACCTGTGCCCTGGGTCTTGACAATCCTCGGTGCCATTCAGGGACTTGCTGGCAACTACGGACAATTCATGACATACTGTGCCGACCGCATAGCAGAGAAGAAAGCTGTAGGTGACCTTGCATGTTTAAAGCCTTCCGCGCATCAGTTCTGACCAATGCAGGAATGGAAGGCATCAGAAAGCAAAGTCCCCAAGGACGTAATTTCCTGGCTACTCAAGGCTATCGATGAGAAGGATCAGTCCGCGCCTCCTGGGGAGCAGTCCCTTAATGAAGACGGCCGGCTCATGATCATCACGGGGAGGTAGGTCTGCTTCCTCTTTTATCTCTCTTGCTCGTTGTCTTTCTTGAGCTGGGTGAGCTTGATGCTGATATTCGCGCAGCGATACCACCGGTGCGGCTTTGGCAAACGCGTTCTACTATCTGGCCAAGCATCCTGCAGTGTATCAGAGGCTACAAGCCGAGCTTGACGGAACTTTCTCCAAGGATGCTCAACCATCGGACTTCAGTAATGAAGCTCTGCGTCGTCTTCCATACCTGGAGGCGGTCATCAATGAAACCCTCCGCCTCAAGCCTGCTGTCCCCAGCGGACAGGCAAGAGAGACTCCTCCTCAAGGGCTCCAAGTTGATGAGATGTGGGTTCCAGGAAATACAATTGTCATTGTCCCCCAGTATGTGATCCAACGTGATGACCGCTATTTTCCATCCGGGTCAGACTTCATCCCTGAACGGTGGCTCGAGGCGAAGGACAAACTGATCACGCATGAAGAAGCCTTCTTCCCGTTTCAGATAGGTAAGAAATTCACAAACAATATGCAGGACAGTGAGCTCATCGTCTGTAGGTCGTTACGGCTGTGTAGGGAAGCAGCTGGCCCTTATGGAGATGCGGCTTGTGATAGCACGAATTGCGTCTGAGTTCGATATCTCATTTGCGCCTGGTGAGACTGGCGAGGCATTTGATCGAGATGCAAAGGACACATTTACCTTCACTGTGGGACCGCTGATGCTGAAGTTCCAACCGCGTGAGGCTGTAATATAGTATATCAGAATCTATTATCTAGGAAGCGCACGACTCCAGGACAAAATACCACAAGGGACATGTAGCATTGT
The DNA here is from genome assembly GCA_025768905.1 of Aspergillus sp. MA 6041. NCBI lineage: Eukaryota > Fungi > Ascomycota > Eurotiomycetes > Eurotiales > Aspergillaceae > Aspergillus > Aspergillus sp. MA 6041. Next base: position 963,172 of record JAMFNV010000013.1, on the reverse strand, counting down.
TATTAGCAATCGTAATCCAACTGAGCCCACTGCTGCCAGTGTCTGCAAGGACCCGCTCTGTCGGACCTAAGGAAGAGATTGGAGGGATTGAAGGATTCAATTTAATTCTTCATCTTTTCCAGCATGGGAGGGGGATTAGTGCAGTGCAAATTGATCTCTGCTCCATTTTCAATGGGTCTGTGGCAAGACCGTGTTCAATAACTGCTATCCGGGTCTATGGACGGACTCTGGCTTGTATTTTCACTTACTTTCCTCCTTTGCTTCGTCGCCAATTTTCTCCAGTTGTTCCTTTCGCTTCTTCAGCACTTCTTGCAGTTCACCCACGGTGTCTCGCAGAACGCTCTCTGCATCCTTGCCCTTCTTTGCGCCGACAGTGTGCAGTGATTGCAGCTCGTTGAGCACGTCTGAACCACCCGGGACGAGGCTGGACCACTTGTCGATATCAATTCCTGCCGTGTCCTTGGCCTGGCCTGCCTTCTCCTTGACATATTTCTCCACCTCGTCTGTCTTGCCAGACGAGGCGCTGTCCTTGACCAGCCCCCAGAGCTTCGAGAAATCGCCCTTCTTCAAAGCGTCGGCGTTGTCCTCCACCAGCTCTTTCACCTTGGGGTTCTTGTCGAGGTACTGCTTGTATTCATCCATGCCCTTCTGCCACGCCTCGTCGCCCAGTTTCTGCAGTTTGTCTCTTTTCTCCTGTACCAGCTTCCGGATTTCTTCAACAGACTCCGTGCCGGCGCCTCTCTTGATAATGTCGGTTATCTGCTGCCAAGTCCGGTTTGCCTCCTCCTTTGCCTGCGGCCCGTAGGCATCGCCCATCTCCTCCAGCTGATCAAAGCTACCGCCAAACTTCTCCTTGAGCTTCGGGTGGTTGTTGATGATGTCTCCCGCAGCGTCGCCGGACAGGTCCAACAGCCGGTTGAGGTGTTTTTGTAAGATCTGAAGTCCCTGGAACGCAGTGTCGACATCTGCACCACCCTTCTTGGACAGCTCCTTCATCTCAGCATATGCGTCACGGATGATGGAGTCGAACTCGCCCCCATGCTTTCCCTTGACCGTTTCCAGGTCATCGAATAAAGCGTCAATGTGGCCGCGAGCGCCCGGAATGAAGGCGGCATAGCTCTTGGTGGTATCACGGAACCACTGCAAAGCCTTATCGGGCTCGGGGGCATTCTTGATGATGCCTTGTTTAAGTGAGTCGGCATAGTCCTGGGTCTCCTTGACTGTCCTGACGGCTGCTTTGGCTCCGGAGACCTGGTACCAGACGTAGCCTGCACCGAAGGCTACTGCACCCCCTGCAATCCCCCCGACCAAAGCGGAATTGCTTCCCCCCGAGGCCTGATCTGGGGAGGTAGACTGGAAGCGAGCGTTGGGGCGACCGGTTTTGGGTTTGTACAGTTGGCAACGGCCGCAACGGGCGGCTGTTCTTGACATTCGGCTAAACATTGGGAGTGATTTATTAAGATTCGAAAGTTGTTGAGGGTAGGGTTGCGTGAAGTTGAAGAGAAACTGTTTATTGATCTGTGGTGGTGGTTTTGTACGGCGAGTACTGTGTCACTCTGACGTCTTCGATTTTCCTTGGAAGCCCAGACTGTTCCTGAGCAACTGACGTCGACCACAATTGATTGTTGATCCGTCTGCAGGATCGATGCACATCGATTCTGTTGACAATACTTGCTGACCACGCGTGAAACCCGACCGAGCTCGCGTGTCGTTAACTGTGTCTGCTACACCGGTCGCATCGAAGACACTGCTGCAGATAGTCTTCTCGGTAGGTCTGTCGTGCTTGACAAGCCGAACGAGGTCTTGTACAGTCAGAACGTAGACAATGCGTAAAGTAACCAATTGCCTGGCTTTGACTGCCTCAGACAGCCTCCCAATCCATCGCGTCGACGATAAAGTCCCAGTCCATGGCGGACGAACCCCGACCGTTGCGAAGGGTGTCATGCTGCGCTGCATGGGTTTCAGCCAGGCGATAGCTATCCTCCAGGCCATCGAAAATCTCGGCGATGATTTTGTCTAGATCGTAGCTGTCCAGGGGCATCACTCGGTCGCCTCTCTTTGCTGAGCGCAGGTCCTCGCGTTCTTTCTCCTCCTGCGACAGATCTGCCGTCTTCCAGCGATTGCGCAGCTCCTTGGCGCGTTTCAGCTGCCTGAGTCTCTCGCCAGATCCAAGAATATCACGCAGGGGGCTTGTTTTCGCTTCCAGCGCGCCGAGCACGTTCGCGTGGTAGCTGTGCGAGCCAGCCCGGTCCTGGTAGCGCGACGCCCCGGAGATTGTGACGCCAAACACGCCCAACAAGTGCACCAGCGCGCGTTCCAGAAGCGCATAGTACTCGTGGAAGTCCAGTTTGAACATGATCTCCGCGTGGGCGAGGTCAATGAGCGGGTCGTGCGTGGTGGCCAGGCGATAGCCCTCCGCCAGGAATGGGAGCTTCCATTTCAGGCGCGCCACAATTTTCATAAAGCGCGAGAGCTCTTCAGACGCAGAAAGCAGGCCTCGTCGGTCTGGCGGTTTCTGGCTGTCGCTGGAGGCCGGGGCCCAGCGCGATTTGGACAGGCTGGACATGTTTGGAGAAAGAAAAATAAAAGAAAAGAAAAAACGAAAATAAAGACAAAACCGACCAGCCACACAGCACAGCCACAGCACCACTATAACAGATTCACCAACAAATTCACTAACAAGAGTACTATGGCTCATATTATTTGTATTTTCTTGGGAGTGAAGAAGTCAAGAATATAATGGTGACTCGTTTTACATTTCAGACTATGGACATTCAACATGGTCAAGCTGCAAGCTACTTGTGCCTGCATATATATATCGAGGTATGACCTTGACTATGAGGAAATTATCGAAACACCATTTGACCAAAACCCCCACCAGTGGTTATTAGGCGTCTTTTTATTTTGCATAATATGCCAACAAAAATCACATTTACTCGTCACCCCGATCATTCACTACAGCCGGTGGTTCCTTGCAGTCAGGGCAGTTACCGACGCCAGCAGAGAACATACAAACGAGAAAACTGTCCTTGTTAGCCAAAATCACAGCTGGTACTATGCAATAGGCTTACTGTAGGCGTGCTTCAACCCGGCAACGTAGCTCCCAACAACCGTCTCGCGCAGAGTTCCTGTCAGGCCCGCAATGTATTCAATACTCGACAGCGCGCGGCGAATAATCTAGATACGAGTCAGTACGATCCGTATGATCAGTATTCCGTTGGGTTCAGCTCACCTTCCGTGCGTCCGGCCCATGCAACTGGCTCTGTAGTTGTCTCCTGAACACCGTTCCCAGCAGCGTATAGTTCGACGTGATCCCTGCGGTAATAGAAAAGCTGAGCAGCAAAAGATACCCCCCAGTGGCCATTGCAATCTCCTCCGGCTCCAGAAAAGCTGTCATGCTCACGAATGCCGCCGACGATGCAGATCCACTGCCCACCCCCCCAAAGACTATATACAGAGACTCCCAGAACCCGGTGTGTCCATTCCATCGAGTAACTTGCAGTACGTACGAAATACACGCGATAAGTCCTGCGGCAACCAGCACTGGCTTGTAATTGCCGGTTTTCCGAATAAACATCCCAGACGCCAGGCCACCTATGGTATTACCAGCAACGGCAGGAATCAGATGTGCACCCGCAACAGTACTAGATGCTCTCGCGGTCACTTGGAAGTATAGCGGCACAGTAAACATCATTCCCACTTGTGCAGCAACCTGGAGCGAACTGACCAGGTAGCTGGCCGCGACATTTGGGCGGCGGAGGATGTGGATGTTGAATATCGGCTCGACTGCTACGTGGAGCTCAGTGTAGATGAACAGTGCAAGCGTCAACGCTGCGCAGCTGGAGAGGACTGCTGTTGGCAGCGATGCCCATGCGAATGACTTCCCGCCCTGGTCGAGAAGGAGGATGATGGCAGCAATGCTTGTGGCCAACAGGAAAGCACCGCGGAAGTCGATCCGGCCAATTCTGGATGCATTGGACGGTGCGTTTGATGAAGCAGGTGGAGTGAGCTTGAGCTGAATGATAACAAGAATGGCAGCAAGCCCGAGTAACGGGGCTTGCAAGAGAAACGCCCTGCGCGCTGACGATCAGTATGTGGACTGCATCTCAACGGTTTAGACTTACCATCGCCATCCAATGGTGTCTGTCAGGACTCCGCCAACGGGGCCTCCAATGCTGCGGCCGAGAGTCATGGACACGTTCACAAAGGACCGCCACTTTGCGACCTCTCTTTTAGCCACAATGTCTGCGAGGGTCAGTAGATATCGCAGCAACAGGGCTAGGGAACCTACCGGTGATGATGATGGAGCTCATGGTCATCACCCCAGCACCCCCAATACCACTGAGAGCACGGCCCAAGATGACAATCCACATATCTGTTGCCAGTCCACTACAGGCTTGATGAGTTTCCGAATGCATGCCTGATCAACCTGGTCAAAAACTCACCAGACCACACACCCCAGGGCAAGGAAGAAGTACGACCAGAGCAGGAGCGGTTTCCGGCCATAGACGTCGCTCAGTTTGCCGTACTGCAGATGTCAGCGTCATTCTGCGATATAAGAAGCATATAACAAGGCAATAACTGACCATCGGCTGCGCAACACACACTCCGAGCGTATACCCCGTGGACAGCCAGGCAGCGCCCTGCAAACGATTGAACTCGGACGAAATGCGCGCCGTCGCGGTCATGATGAGCGTCGAGTCGGCATTGGAGATGAATTCGCCTGGTGGTCAGCGACTCAGCATACTGTTCTCTACTGTTTTTTTAGGCCGCTGGTACCTAGAAGGAGCACGGCAATGATGCTGCCCACGCTGATCGACGCCTCGACTGGCGGCTTAGACGGACTCGGTGGTACGGCATCGTTCTCTTCGTCGACGACAGCATGACTAGAGGCTGGCTGCTTTGTGGTGTCGGGAATCAGCGGCGTTGTCTCGTCGGGGGCGGCCATGATGCAGAGAGTCGTGTAACAGCCATAGCCAAAGCATCAGCACGAAAAACTTTTGTCAAAAGCATCGGACATCGGCGATAAGCGTGAGTCAAAGGAACGCAAGCACGCCATCTGAGTTGGAGTGTAGAATCTGTGGATGGATGGATGTCAGTGCATCAATCGGGCTAAAATGGCGACATTCTCCACCGTCAGAATAGAGTAGGAATAGCTTCACTTCGTTACAACACCAACACACCAACACCTCTCCATCACCTCTCTCTCCATCAACCAATTCCATCATGAAATTGGTTTCTCATACATTATGCATCTTATCATTACTTGCAACAGCGCGTGCGACCGGCCTTTTCCCTGAGCTGCAGCAAATTCTGAGGCCAGGCCCAACACAAGCAGCGCCCAACTTCATCTTCATCATAACCGACGACCAGGACCTGCAGCTCGACTCAGTGGACTACATGCCGTCAACCTTAAAGCATCTCAAGCAAAAAGGCACCTTCTTCCGCAACCACTTTGTCACCACCTCTCTCTGTTGCCCGTCGCGCGTCAGCCTGTGGACCGGCCAGCAAGCCCATAACACGAACGTCACCGACGTCTCTCCACCATACGGTGCGTGTTTCCATCCAGATCATGAACTCTCGCTCACTCTCTCCCAGGGGGCTATCCCAAGTTCGTTGACCGCGGCTTCAACGACGACTTCCTGCCGGTTTGGCTGCAGGGCGCGGGGTACGACACGTACTATACTGGCAAGCTGTTCAACGCCCACACGGTCGATAACTATCACAGCCCTTTTGTTAACGGCTTCAATGGCTCCGACTTCTTGTTGGACCCCTTCACCTACTCGTATCTAAATAGTACCTACCAGCGCAATCGCGACGCCCCCGTCAGCTACGAGGGCCACCACACCATCGATGTCATCACCGAGAAGGCGCTGGGGTTTCTGGACGATGGCCTTAATGGCGACAGGCCCTTCTTTCTCACTGTTGCTCCGATCGCGCCTCATTCCAATGTCGATGTGGGCAGATTCCGAGAAGAAGCTCCTACGGTGATGACCGAGCCCATCCCTCTGGATCGTCACAAGTCATTGTTCAGGGATGTGAAGATCCCTCGCACCGAGAATTTCAACCCAGACCAGGTGAGAAACACAAAAGCACTCACTGTTGTCAATAATTAACTGTCTCAGCCGAGTGGAGTCAGCTGGATCAAGGCCCTCCCCAAGCAGGACCCAGCGGCCGTCGAATACCACGATCATTTCTACCGCCAGCGACTGCGTGCTCTGCAAGGCGTGGACGAACTTGTTGACGCGCTGGTTACGCGTCTTGAGGCCAGCAGCCAGCTCGACAATACGTACATCATCTACACCTCCGACAACGGCTACCATATCGGCCAGCATCGCTTGCCGCCGGGAAAAACCTGCGGGTTTGAAGAAGATATCCGCGTGCCTTTCTTCATCCGCGGCCCTGGTGTACCGAGCAATAAGATTGAAAATGCAGTTACTACACACATCGATTTAGCGCCCACCATCTTCGACCTTGCGCGAATCCCACTTCGAGAGGACTTCGACGGGACGCCGATTCCGCTGCCTGGCGCGTCGGATACCGTCCACCCACGCCATGAGCATGTTACTGTTGAGTACTGGGGACAAGCTTATCTAGAGGGGGAGAAGGGCGCCTTAAGTACGCGAGCAAGGGTCGACTCTAGAATCAATTGCTGACAGCCCCCTCCAGGCAATCCTGAGAAAGTGCCGGTTTTCGCGAACAACACCTACAAATCCGTTAGAATCATCGGCGAGGAGTATAACCTTTACTACTCCGTATGGTGCTCCAACGAGCACGAACTTTACGACTTGACGGTGCGATACCTAGGCGTGGCCTCGTCATATTTAGCCTACTGACTATTTCCAGACCGATCCGCACCAGTTAAACAACCTCCACACAAGGGAATCTGGGCGCGATAGCGATGTCAGTATCCTGGGGCGTAGTCTCTCTCAGGTAATCACCAGACTAGACTCCGTCCTCCTCGTCCTCAAATCCTGCAAAGGCACCACCTGCATAAAACCATGGAATGTCCTACACCCAGGTGGCAATGTGCAGAACTTGCAGGATGCGCTGAATCCGCTGTATGATGCGTTCTACACTAGCCAGGCCAGCGTCTCGTTTGATCGCTGTGAGCATGCATACATTCCCGAGCTAGAGGGGCCGCAGAAGGCGCTGCCATTTTCGAGATACGGGTTGAACTGGGACGTCTGGACGTGATATAGAGCACATCTGCATAAAATGTATATAGAAGAATAATGCCTGGTCCAGTTGATGTCCGGTGTATGTCCATCCATAATAAAATACAAATCTTGAATCCTATGGCAGCAAGACATGACAGCGAAGGCTAGACCACAGTAGAAGACCCACAGTCTAGTCTAGAAGTATACGATAAAATAGCGCGAGTCAAGCATGGCCCCAATATGCTAAGGCTAAGCGAGGAGACAATGGAGTCGCCCATGATTGCGCCATAGCTCCATATATTGTCGACAACATCGCCCGGTACCTGGTATGCCCGCAATCAACGTAATCTCTGATAGCTCGGCAGAGTCTGCAGATAATGTCGGCATATATAAACTCGCGTCGTTGGCCGGAAGTGCAAAAATCCTGTCAGACTGTATCAGCTTTTGACCATGGCTTCAATAAAGGAGCCTAAGTTGGACGTCGACGTTGTCGACAGCGAGAAGAGTGGTATTTCCATAGCAGATAGCTACCACAATGGCTTGGATGCCGCGTCCAGTACCGTTTCAAAGGACTGGGATGACAAGGAGGAGAAGAGGCTCAAGTTCAAGTACGTGGCCGGTGCTGGCCTCCTCCATGCAGTTACTGATGCGTAACAGAGTCGACACGATCCTCTTGCCCATCCTGGGCCTCGCCTTCTTTGCTCTCCAAATCGACAGAGGAAACATCAGCGCTGCCCTCACATCAACCATCACCGAGGACCTCAGCATTACCACAAACCAAATCAATGTCGGCACCCAATTGCTGTCGGCCGGCATAGTCATCAGTGAGATTCCATCTAACGTGATCCTACAGCGCGTTGGTCCGCAGAGATGGCTGTCAGCACAGCTCTTTGCCTGGGGCTTGGTGGCCACATTCCAAGCATTCGTCCAGTCCTATCCTGCATATCTGGTGACAAGATTTCTGCTTGGTCTCCTGGAAGGCGGTTTTATCCCGGGTGCGCTCTACTACCTGTCAACATGGTACAAGAGGGAAGAGAGCAGTCTTCGAATCACCCTCTTCTTTTTCGGGCAGATGTTTTCAGGCGCAACGTCCAGTCTGATCTCAGCTGGGCTCCTGACACTGTCTGGTAAAGGCGGTCTCGCTGGCTGGAGGTGGATTTTCCTCAGTAAGTCTCCTCCCTCTTCATGGGTGGCTGAGTTAACGAAATTATCAGTTGAAGGGGTTATTACGCTCGGTATTGGAGTTATCTTCATCCTCTTGGTGCCGCCCAAGGCCGGTGATGGACGACCGCTCGTCAGCGCTGGTCGCTGGAGTTACTTCACTCCTCGCGAGTCTCATATCGCTATCCAGCGCGTCCTTCTCGATGATCCAAGCAAAAATGCTGGCCATATCAAGATTACTGCGCGCGATATCTGGAATACCGTGCGACAGCCACGGATCATCCAACACTTTTTTATCACCCTGGTTGCTATGTCTGGGTTCCAGGGGTTGACACAGTACACTCCAAGCATGATCAAGTCATTCGGTTTCAGCGCAGTGCGAGCGAATGCTTTGGCATCGGTGCCGGTGTACTGTGGCATGTTCTGGATTCTGATACTGTCGTATCTCAGGTGAGCCTAAAAGCTCCGTTATTGTTCCCAACCACGGGCCGTTGAGCTGATGCGATGAAAGCGATAAACTTGGCCACCGAGGTCCCTTCGTCCTCATTGCCATTACATGGAATGTCATCGCATATGCCTGCCTGCGAGTCACACCGGCCACTTCAGACCGGTGGCATCGGTACGGAGTCATTGCAGTCGCCAATGTTTCCTACGCTAGTATGCAGTAAGTGAATACCCAACACCCATGCCGTTGCAAAACGGAACAGACTCGCTAATCGAGTGTCTCCAGCGTTCTAAATATCGGCTGGCTGTCGGTATACTGCAAATCGCCGCAAGAACGGAGCGTCGCCATGGCGTAAGTTCCTTTCCATTCGTCCCGTTCCCAAGAGGATGCTAACACTAACAAGACTTGTCATTATGGCCGCAAACTGCGCGGGAATTTCTGGGTCGCAAATCTTCCGTACCAGCGATAAACCTCTGTATCATCATGGCTTGACGGCCATCTGTGCTTTGGCCGCGGCATCGTGGGTGCTGGCTCTCGCATTGAATCTGCAGTCCTATTTCTGGCATCAGCGGGGGAAAACAAAGGTTTCGTCAGGCCAAGTCTGAGAAATCGCGTCAATCTGTGTTGTATAATAATGGTATAAATTGGATGTCGTGATCTCATTTAGATACAATAAACAGCGTCATGGATATCTTCATGTCGAATTGCGCGTCGTCGTCGCAAACTCGAAATTGGGCCCTTTAGTGACACGTCCGACCGTAGCATTCATTGAGTTATCATTCCTCCTTTACCCCCCTGTCCTTATTCTGGCGAAGCACCGGCGTATAGCCGTGGATTGGTCGTTCAGAGTTCGTCCTTGGGAACGCCCTCAATCTCAACCAACTCAGTGTCGAAGATCAACGTCGAACTCGGCGGAATGGGTCCAATGCCTCTCTCGCCGTATCCATACTCAGGAGGAATCGTCAGCTGCCTCTTCTCGCCAACGCACATATCCAGGAGACCCTGGTCCCATCTGCTCTGCGTCAGCTGTCCAAGTCCTCCGGCATCCAGACCAAGCAAGACCTACCCCTTAATGACCCTCCCAGAGCCAAGCTTGAAGCCCAATGGTGTACCCCTGTTGTAGCTCGCGTCGAATTCGGATCCGTCAGAGGCGAGTTTGCCCCTGTAGTGCATCTTGACGTTGTCGCCTTTCACGGTCTTGCGGTTGCACTCGACGGCGTGGGTGGTTTCAATGCCGAGGTCGGCGGCATGAGTGAAGCCCGCGAGGGCGAGGGCAACGATCGTAGTGAGGGCTGGAATGCGCATTGTGTAGATTGTTAAGACGGTGGAGGAGGATTGGTGGTTGTTCTGGAGTTGTTGTTGCTGTTGCGGTGAACGTGGCCAGGGGGTGCATAAATTATGTGGATGACTCAGCGGCACAGAATCTGTTTTATACAAAGGTGTATGGAAGACTGAACCCGGTCGAGATGGTTTATATGGCTTTTGGGGAATTCAGATTTCTCAATGAGTAATAGAGATAGTGAATAGCCCTTTGATCATTTGGGGTGTATATTGCAGTCATGTAACAATTCACTCACGGTTACAATCCCTCCAGTCAACTTGATATAGGCTGATGTAACCGACTTTCAAGGCTTACAGGGGCTATTAGCAGTCGAGAAGGTAAATATGCTGTATTATGATGATTAAAAACAATTTCTAACTCTAATTACTCTCTATATTAACAGTGGCTGTGCATGTGCACGTTCCTTGCAGATCTTACTATATGCCACAAAAACAGTATATGAAATATATCCCGTGGGAATCTCCTACTCTGCCTTCTTCGCCCTGGGCACCCGGAAAAGCTTGTAGAAAGCAATGGCCGCAACGGTGTTGAAAGCGATATATACCCACAGGAGCCCGAAATCGCGCCACCGGTTGCCGAATTCAATGCTGACGCCGCTGAGGAAGTCGTTGGTATGCCCCAGAGCACAGAAGTTGCATGCTTCGCCACCCAGAGCATCTGGATTGAGCACATACCCACCGTTGGCGGCTCGGTAGCCTTCCATATACTCGCCACAGGTCATTCCAGACGGGGTCGAGAAAGACAAGACCTCGTTATCGGCACAATGCATGGGAGCATCCCCGAGAGTCGCGGACAGTAAGGACGACACCAGGTAAGTCATTGGGTTGACCCGATACATGAAGATCCAGAATCTGGGAAGGGCATCTGGGCCGGCGAGAATGCCGCAGAAAGCGTACATCATAATAAACAGGATATTGGACAAGGCTGATGCGATCTCTGCACTATCCATGCCGGCGATCAACATGTGTGCGAATGAACTGGCAAAAAGGAAGGCTGCCCAGATGATGAGCATTGTTAAAGTACTCCGATAATGCACTGTGTCCGTATACTGCGCGTTCTGGTACAGGCCTACGGGGTAGAACCAAACTAGGAAGCAGAAGACCGCCATTACCTATGCTAGCCATCAGTACAGATATGTGGAATGTGGACAGAGAGACATACCGTGTTCCAAACAAACTCAACGGCAATGTTGGAGAGAATGAATGCTTGCCATGCGTAAGTCTTCGACTGCCGCTCGCGCGATTCGTAGAGCATTCTCTGCGTAACAAATGATGGGACAATTTGCAGGATGAGCTGGACAACTACGAAGAGGAATACAAAGATGCCAAACATTTGGTTCTGGAGGCCCTGTCGAGTATTGTCTGCTTTAAAGAAGGAGAACCCAATGAAGAGCGCCTGTTGAGATGCCATTAGTTATACTCGTTATACTCAGCCAGCACTGGACAAACGAGCACTTACACAGCCAACCGTCAGCAAGGCCTTTGAATAAATGTAGGATGGACTCCGCCAGTACTGCTGGAACACACGACGCCCAACCTGGACGAGTTGCTCAGAAAAGGGCGCTGCGAATTCAGCATAACTAGACTTGTCGTTTGGATCCGAAATCGGTGAAGGCTTGTTGGCCAGCTCTCTTAGCTTTGCAAGTTCACTCTGTACCTCTTGATACTCAGCGCTGCTCCTCCATACAGCTGGCCAGTCAATGTCCGTCTGTGCTCCTGGTGCAGCGCCTATCACCTCCAGCATGTGCTCTGCAGGGTTCGCGCCTTGGGGACAGGCAGAGCCACCATTGCGGACAAAATAATCCATTAGCGACCCTGCTCCTTGACCAACCTCTCCAAAATACACGGTTTTGCCACCCTTTGCAAGCAGCAGGAGTCTATCAAAGCGTTGGAATAACATTGCAGACGGCTGATGGATGGTGCAGAGAATCGCCTGTCCGTTCTTGGTCAGGGTCTCCATGAGATTGCAGATTGACCATGAAGTTTGACTGTCGAGACCAGAAGTAGGCTCATCAAGGAATAGCAACAACTTTGGCCGAGCTGCCAGTTCAACACCGATTGTCAATCGCTTTCGCTGCTCGACATTGAGGCCCTCGCCAGGGACGCCGACTATCGCATCGGCGTACTCTCGCATGTTCAACAGGTCAATGACGGTCTCAACATAGGCCAGTTTCTCAGCACGGCTGTACTGCGGAGGCTGTCGGAGAATGGCACTGAACTCCAGCGCCTCGCGTACAGTTGAAGTATGGAGATGGAGGTCTTGTTGCTGGACATAGCCTGTTTTTCGCTGGAAGGACTCATCGCGCGGTCTTCCATCAACGAGCATGTTGCCTCCAACAACACCAACTGTCGTGCGACTCGCCAGGACGTCTAGCAGAGTCGTCTTTCCAGCGCCGGAAACGCCCTATATAATATGATCAGTTGGATTGCAAGTCAACTGCGAGAAAGCTGTCCTTACCATCAGAGCTGTCAGGGTCCCCGGCCGAATCCAACCATCAACGTGGTCGAGGATACGCCTTGGTTCGCCTTTAATTTTGATGTCATAGGTCACGTCTTCCCAATGGAAGATGGAAGATTGCTTCTCAACACCAGCTACCGTGCCGGCTTCCGCACCGGTGTCCTTTTCATTCTGGACGGGTGGTGCCACCTGCTCTTCGTCACGTTGATGCCGCTTCGTCCGGGCCTTCTGGGCCTTTCCACGGCGGAAGACGAGCACTTCACCCTTGGAGCGTTGAGATGATACTATTTCGGACGCGATCAAGTGACAAACCGCCAGGAAGACAGCGAGAGCCACGATGATTCCAAAGTTGCGCCAGCGATGGCTGTTCTCGTACCCATACGAAGACCGCACAAAGTCGGTGCCCTGAACGACATCCGACCCTGGCATCGCACCCACCGTCGAACAGACCTTCTCCTGGAGAGACACATTCTCGTAGCCGGGACCCGAGGGGACAAACGAAACGCAGGGAAACGGACGACCGTGGAATTCATTCACCATGACCGCTTCAAACCCGTATGATACCGGATTCAGCCATCGGATCCATGAGGCCCAGCCTCGCATGTAGTTGACCGGGATGGCAAATCCTGTGTATAGCACCAGCCCCATCAGTATGATCGAGGAGGGGGCTAGTGCCTGCTCAATGGACTTTGTTAAAGAGGCAAAGAAGCGGAAGAACATGGACATGCCCATCATCATTGAAAAGGAAACCAGGAACATGAAGAAGAATGCGCCTGGCTCGCGCCGGAGATTGCCCATAAAGTAGAGAGCCAGGTTGGTGAGCAGGGAGTTTGTAATCTTGTATGGCATGTCCATGATCATGGACGAGATGGCCTCGGCGCTCGGATGGTAGAGGGCATACCGGTTGTGCTTTTCGACGATTGTTCGTTTCTCGTACAACGAGAGGATCTCGAGCATGCTAGAGAAGGCATTTAAAAGCACCATCATGAACAGCAGGGCGCCACGAGAGAAGAACGACGAGGTGTCACCGGGGAGGTTATAGAAGACGCTTGCGATAATCAGGGCCTCGAAGAAGTTCCCAATCAGCATGGCCAACGTTACGCTGGGGTCGTTCTTCAGCCGTTGGAAGTCCCTCCATAGGCAGAGGCGGATCTGTCCCCAATATGACAGGGTATATGGGGATTTTGCTCGCTGCTTCTGTGACTTCTCAGCTTGTCGAGAGGAAGCGAAGGTATCAAGATCGCCTGCATTAAACAGGTGGTCAGTGGTATACTGCTCGATTTCGCGCAGCAGTGCCTGGCGCTCAGCACTTTCCTTCCATCGTTTCGCAAAGTCGTCAGATGTCCTGGGCACCAGGTTCTCAAATCCTGGTCTGATAATACGTTCTATTGGGCTTGACATGGAGGTGAGGAAATCCGGGGTGGTTTGGGCCTCGGGGCATATAAACCCCAGTTGTATGAAGTACTCCTTGGCTGCCTGCGCCGGGCCAAAGTAAATCTGCTTCCCTTCGTAAAGGACCGTGACTTTATCGAAGATCTAGCACTTGTCAGTATATTATGTGCAACCGATGGTGGTTGGACTCACTTCATAGGCAGCCTGGGGAGCTTGGTAGATGGCGACACACGAAGTCACTCCGAAGACATCGCCTTGAGTCCGCAGGGTCCTGCAGAACTCGACAGCGTTGGCACTGTCAAGTCCTCGAGTACTGTTGTCCCAACACTGCAATGGGGCGTAGCTGAGGGCCGCCTCTGCAATTGTGACTCGCTTCCTCTCTCCTCCGCTGACGCCCCGGACGAAGTCATTGCCAACCTTGGTGTTGATCGTGTGGCCGATTCCAAATGTAGACATGATGACGTCCCGTAGATGCGAGGCATATTCCTGTCGACTCATGCCCCCGGGGATCTGGCGAGGCGTGCGCGAGAGAGCTGCAAAATAGAGGGTGTCTCCGACGGCGAGCTGGGGGTAGTGAGCGTCCACCTCCGCAGTGTAGATGGCCTCGCCGCGAAATTGCGCGGCCATCTGCTTTGGAGTGATGCCCTGGTAGTTGATGTACGATGACGGGTCTACTTCGAAGCCATGAGTTTCCTGCGCAATCGTCTTCAGGAGGGTTGAACAGCCAGAACCGGGCGGTCCCAAAACACATAGTTGCTCGCCCGGCAGCAGCAGCGCATCGACGCCTTGAAGAATGTCAATTCGCTGCTTTTTCCCACCGAGCCATTGTTGGGCGAGGGTTGGTAGCTTCAGAAATGCGTTTCCAACACTCATCTGGTAGTCGACCGGGCTTCCATAACCCACCACATTCAAATCCTTGACCGCAAAGCCTGTAACGCGCGGCGGAGGCGCGTCATTTGAGCTGTATCGAACATCGTAAAAGGCCTTCGCCCAGGCTCTGGCGTTGAATTTGGGGTTCTGAGGGTCGAGCGCAGCGTCTTTGCCTGTTGCGAAGGGGGACTGGTGATGAGACTGTTTCGAGCGTACACTCAAGGAACGGGCCAGGTCGGCCACTTCGCGGTCGCCTTGCACTTGATTGTCGGTCTCAGCCAATGTCTCCATTCCCTCAGAGTCTGAGTCGCAGCTGTTGGCGCGAGTGCGACTGCCGGAGCTGAAGCCGCGGTCTGCGGTGGAAGTGGAATCCATGTTGAAGGTCATGACATTGCGACACAACAGGCTGCGAAGATGTCGTTTTTATTATATAGAGAACTCACGTCAGCTGGGTTCCGAGGCCCCGGTGTTTCGCGCCTTAAATGTCCGCAAACCCCCAGCGCTATCTGGTGAATGCGTCTGGTCTCGCCGAGCATCTGGCCGGGGTCCGCGGCTACCGAACAGCCCTCAGCCCACGTATTCCCGATCCTTTGCAATCCATTCGAGATTTATTACCCAGTAAACTTGCTTGCCAAAACTTGCCAAGTCCAAACCCCGAAGGCCCGAAAGTCCGAGTATTCTTGGGTGTGCAGAGGCTGCTCTTCACGGACAAGCGGTCTGATATCAGTCCGACGCCCTCGTCCTGAATTAATAACCCGACTCCGTTCCTCGCCTATGAAATGCAGTCACACGCTGCCTCTTTTCGCATGAAGCTCTCGGTAATAGACTATCCGTTCTCCTTTAGTGGGAGATGTGGGCGGAACTAACGCTCTTATAGTGCGCTCGGTGCAGAGATCGAAAGGTCTGCGCGTCCCAATGTTAGAGCAGCGATGTACTGACACTTCCCGAGCTGAAATGCGATAGAGGCGAACCAGAATGCAGAAGATGCCAGGCCAGTGGTGTGCAGTGCGTGTATCCTGAGAAGCGGAAAGCCCGAGGACCGCGGTGAGTAACCTCCCTCCAGCATGCTCACAGTCTAATCCTATGGCTCAGACATAGAGCCGAAATCCATCGTCTAGGCCACCGGCTGGAGGCTCTGGAGGAACGCCTGAAGACAGACTCGCCCACAACGCAGGCCAGCAGTGGCCAGCCGAGTGAGATAGCTGCCCCAAATCTTGGATCGGAGCCAGGACATGAGAGTATGCAAAAGTGCAGTGCCGTTGATTCGGCCGGACGTTGACAGTGACAGCTTTCTTATATAAAATGGTCAGCGGTGCAAAGGACAGCATCGAATCCCTCACGAACCAAACTCGATTGGCCTCGAAGCCCCCGTTAAACAATGCAATCACTCGGCTGGACACGGCATTAGACCAGCTGGCTGCTCCGAGCCCTCGTCCAGACCAAAATGTGGTGGACAACCGCAGAGGCTATCTGCTGTCTGGGGATGTAAAACGATATATAGACAGTATGCTTGCCCCTAAGCAAGACAACCACTGTGCTGACTGTCGTAGCCTTTCTAGATATGGTTCTACAGCATTTCACCGTATTTGACTCATTCTCCGCCGTCGTTGATCCCGAATTCCTGAGAGCAATGCCTCATATAATCGACTCCCCATACGCCCAGGTTGACCCCGTCATGCGAGTGATCTACTACAGCGCCATCTACTTTGGCCAGACTACCGGGACTGACGGCGAGGAAAGACTGGGGACCAGAACCTACTACTTGTGTCTCCAGTCGGTGCCCAAATGGCTGGAGTCCGCAAAAGGGACGCAACTGGACCTTCTTGCTGCTTCTGTGGCTGTATGCTTGTCCATCCAGACTGACCCTAGACCCCTACTAATCATCGATCCAGGCGTGGATGGCTATCAACAACTTTGACTACCACCTAGCATGGCAGTTCCACCGCGAGGCCTGTCGATTCGGCGACCTCCTGGGGATTCACAATGTAGACCTAAGCCCGGCTCGCTCGCCCGAGGAAGAGGCTGCAAAAGAAACGCAGCGGCGACTGCACTGGTTCTTGGTCGAAATCGATTTCCTTTTCAGGGTGTGGTACGACAAGCCCAGGGCTCTCCGGTGTCCACCAACCCAAGTCCGTCTGCCTGCGATCATCTCGCCAGCAACTGCGCAGCCAAAACGCGGTGACTGCGCACTCTTCATCTTGTGGTCGCGGACGCTCTTCATCCTTGACGACTACTTCAACACCGTCGAGACCCTAGGGGAGG
Organism: Aspergillus sp. MA 6041; assembly: GCA_025768905.1. Classification (NCBI taxonomy): domain Eukaryota; kingdom Fungi; phylum Ascomycota; class Eurotiomycetes; order Eurotiales; family Aspergillaceae; genus Aspergillus; species Aspergillus sp. MA 6041. The sequence goes on along the minus strand of JAMFNV010000013.1, from coordinate 946,083 downwards.
GGGACCTTGTCCGACGGATAGACCACTACTGTAACCAGTTGATAGAGCTTCATGACGATTGGGATCTGTTGTCGGTGGCTAGGTCGCTCAGGATAAGCCAGTTCGAACGCTGGATGTACGCAGAGACCGCCATTACCTTCCACAGCATCATCATCACTATGCGGCGCAGGATAACGCCAGCAGAGCAGGCAACGCACCCACAGGCAGTCCAGTCTGCTCGGGCAATCATCAGCATCATCCACGAGTGGTCGACGATGGATCTCGCACCATACGGAGAGCGTCTTAATACGCAGTAAGTCCTACTTCCAAGGCCAGCTCTCTTGCTTATAGCACCTAACATAACAAGCTTCCTCTCGTTCTATCCGTTCTGCGCTTTCTTCACGCTCTACTACCATATCCTGTCGTCGACCGACCTTGGCGAGTGTGAAAGCGATATCTGCAGTCTGGAGGCTCTGGTGAGAATCATCACAGTTAAATCTTCTGTCCGGCCCGACTTCGCCCCAATCGCGAATGCTCTGGGGGCATTGAATGATGTCTCACGAGCAGTACGCTCCGGGCGAGCGCCTGCACAGGGCCTCACGGTGGTCTTCCAGGGGCCGCAGCCTACAGCGAGTCTAGATCCTGGCTCGTCCGACACTCGTGAGCAAAGTGATACCCAAGTCCCTTCCCAACCAAACCCGGGTCTCCAGCCTCTTCCGCCGTTTGAGTCAATGCAGAGTCTCTCGGCGGACGCTCCCTTGCAAGCAGAGAACCAATTTGACGACACATTTGGCATTCCCTTTGAGCTTCAACATCAGATCGCCCTTGACTGGGACCCTGAAGCCGGGGGAAATGACCCAGCCAGGCCCGGGACTGGCCAGACGCTGTCAGAGCCGGTGGACTTTGTGAGGGCAATCGAGAGCGAACTCATTTGGCGGAACTGGCACGAGAGCTGGTGGAATTGAACTTACAAGATAGCAAAGGCCATGGTGGTGTGGTGTTTGAAAGCTGAGATTATTCTGTTTTTCTGTATAGGTGTGACACGTAATTATGGTAGAGTACGACTCTTATTTGGTATCGGATGAGGTCCCCGTAATTTGCCGGTACCGTATGTTACCAACAAATCCATCCTCGAATTTCCGAATTTGCAGCAGCGACAAACACCACAACGACAAGCACGATGGACACTTCGACCCCGTTTCCCTCTCTGCTGGTCTCTCCAGATCAGCTTCATTCGGCTTTGATGGGTTCGTCCACGCGGCGCATCATTCCGGTCGCCGCTGGGTCAGCATCCCACCTCGCCTCGTTCGAAAGCCACCACATACCGGGGTCAATGTAAATATATAATTCCACCAGTACCAACGTAAAATGCATTAACTCGGTAAACAGATTTTTCAACATGGACGAGATAAAAGACACTGAATCTCCATACCCGCAAATGCTGCCATCTGCTTCGCGCTTCGCTAAATGCATGACCGAGCTGGGCCTTCATCCGGACGATATACTGGTGGTCTACGATACACTGGAGGTGGGACTGTACTCCTCGCCTCGCGTGGCATGGGCCTGTCGCCACTTTGGACAGCGAGACGTGCACGTCTTGAACAATTTCCCGCGCTACATCAGAGAGGGATTCCCTGTTGCTACGGGCCCTTTGGCTGTACTTCCCCGTTGTCAACCGGACTATCCCGTTAACGAGAAATATCCACTGGAGGTAATATCCTACGACGAGCTACACAACCTCATTCTATCAAACAAGATAAACGAGGAAATCCAGATCATCGACGCTAGGATTCCCGGTCGGTTTTCCGGAGCTGATCCTGAGCTCAATCCGTCCCTGCGGTCGGGCCACATGCCTTCGGCGCTGAACGTCCCACTCGCGTCGATCCTCGGGGAGGACAAGGTTATACTGTCCGCAGAGGAGCTGAAGACCCGGTTCCAGACGGCAGGAGTAGATGGACAGCGACCTGTGATTCTAACGTGTAATTCCGGTGTGACTGCGGCCGCGTTGGACCTGGCGTTGCAGCTGAGTGGGTATGAGATGGAGCGCAGGCTGTACGATGGGAGCTGGATGGAGTGGACGCGACGCGCAGAGGACGATTTGGTTACAGTTTCTGAATAGCACTTTCTCTGCATAGTTCCACAAGCGAAGAAAATGGAATAACCAGCAGTTTCCCTTGTGAAGGCTGGAAATTTGTTTACATGATCAGGTGACTTGCTGCTGCTTTGGGAAGGTCCCGTGATTGGCGGGGTAGCCGCGATCGGAGCTCTGCTTAGTCAACAGATCATGCATGCGTTGACTAAGCAGGCGGCCCCCGCCACTGAAGGATCCCGATTTCGCATCACGCATCGATTTTTCTCGCCGTAAGGAGACGGTGTATACGACCATCGATCACAATGATGCGCCCTCAATTGGCATCTGCACTTCGGGCTGCCCGTTCAGTTAACCGGGGCTTTGCCACGGCGTCCCCCGTCACCTCTGCGGCGCGCAACCACAAAGTCGTGGTCATTGGCGGAGGCACTGCTGGTCTGGCCATCAGTCATCAGCTGCTGCGCTCCGGTCGTTTTGTCAAAGATGACATTGCCGTTGTTGATCCTGCCATCTGGCATCACTACCAGCCCGGTTGGACGCTGGTCGGCGGTGGTGTGAAGACCCGAGAGCAGTTGCGCCAGCCGCTGCATGGCCTGATCGACCCCAAGCTCAAGTTCTACAACGAGAGTGTTGGCACATTTTCCCCGGAGGAAAACTACATCACGCTGGGCAACAGCAACAAGATCAACTACGATCATCTCGTTGTTGCTCCGGGTATCGCCCTCGACTTTGGGAGCACTAAGGGCTTGTCTGAGGCGCTGGCAGCCCCGGACTCTTCGGTTTCGACCGTCTACTCATACGATACCTGTGCCAATGTATTCCCCTCGATTGAGAAGCTGCAGAAGGGCTCTGCTATCTTCACACAGCCTGCCGGTGTCATCAAGTGCGCTGGTGCTCCCCAGAAGATCATGTGGCTCGCGCTCGACTACTGGAAGAAGGCCGGCCTGTACAACCCCAGCAACCCTGCTGCTTCACCCATCAAGATCTCGTTCGCTACTGGCACCCCAACCATGTTCGGTGTCCCCAAGTACAGTGCTAAACTTGAGGAGCTACGCAAGGAGCGTGGCGTTGAAGGGCTCTTCCAACATGACCTGGTCGCCATCGATGGTAAGAAGGCCACCTTTGCTCGACCAAACGGAGAATCCAGTGTCACCAGGGAATTTGACCTCCTGCACGTTGTGCCAAAGATGGGGCCCCACGGGTTTGTCAAGAACAGCGCCCTCGCCAACCCGGCCGGCTATGTCGACGTTGACGATGCTACCACCCGCCACAAGAAGTACGGCAACGTCTGGTCCGCTGGTGACGCATCCAGTCTGCCTACTTCCAAGACGGCCGCTGCAGTCACAGCTGAGGCGCCCGTCCTCGTCCAGAACTTGCTCCGCTCCATCGACGGCAAGGAGCCCGACGCGGCATACGATGGGTACACCTCGTGCCCGCTCACGACAGAGTACGGCAAGGTCCTCCTCGCAGAATTCAAGTACGGCGGAGTCCCGAAGGAGACATTCGGCAACTGGTTCGGTATCGACCAGGCGATCCCGCGGAAGGAGTTCTACCTGCTCAAGAAGCACTTCTTCCCGTGGGTGTACTACGAGTCGATGCTGAGTGGCAAGTGGGGAGGACCCAAGGGTTGGCTGTAAATTAGACCATGTAACCATGTATTGCTAGATAGAGAACTAATAATAGAACGGCAATGTTCGTTCGGATATAGGAACTCTGTAGTATCGTTCCAAGACCTTTAAAGTGACGTCGACTCATTGTGTCTATTCAGCCATAATGCATGCCCGATCCATCGAACCGGCCATATGGGAAGTAATAGTAGGAATCGTTAACCATTCTGTTGGGTCTAAAAAAGCCATACTCTGGTCCGCTCGGGCTATTGAATGAGCTGTTCCAGAAGTGTTGCTCCTGTAGGCTGTTTGGTGTCTCTACTTGCCACGGCCGAATGGACGTTTCCTCTTTCACCCCGGAGTGTCTTGCCCCCCATGATGTTTGAGAGAACGCTACAGGCTTGTTTCGGCCCTAATTCCTGAGGCTTTGCGCTTGCATCGTAGCGCCCTTCTGCTGCCAATCAGCCTCTGCCTCGCGGTGTTGGATTTTACTTCCGTCCACGTCTAGGCTGGTGCGACTCGTCTGGACCGTCCGGGGAATGTGGAGGAGAAAGAGGAAGAGGAGGGCTCTCTCAAAGCATCACGGAGGTCTCAAGTGCCTCAGACCCCCTTCTCCCGGATAAATCAGATGAAGCCTTTTTAGTAACTTGGTGGTCGTCCTTCCAATCATCTGCGCCAGACCCCGTATCTCGCTCTGCCCCCCCGCTGCACGCACCCCCTGCTGTTGCATCCAGAGTCGAGAACAAGCTTATTCGCCCCATTGTTAAACCCTTGAACCTGCGATTTATCCGTTTTGCCAGGATCGCGTGAGGCGATTTCAGTGTTGGCGATGGACAGCCGGGGTCTATATCTCCACCTGTCTGCCCGCTGGGATTCAGCGAGTCTACCCCGATGAAGCAGTGATACCTTCCTACTATTCTTTATTGATACCCTTTGGACAGTCGTGTTCGGATCTGCCATGGGGAAAGACACTTTTACTCTCGCTGGCCGCGAGTGGCCCAAGGTGAAATGGTGGAGGATGAAGGGCATGCGCTTCGTCTATCTCACCCTCTGGGCAGCTATGATTACCTCTGCAACAAACGGTGGGCTTATACTCGGTCGTCTGGTTTATATCCGAGGGACTGACGAGTCTGTAGGTTATGACGGCTCGCTGATGAACGGTCTGGAGGCACTCGAGACCTGGAATGCGTGTAAGAAGTCAAGTCGAGAGCAGTTGAGCAACGAGACTAATCAAGTGCAGCATACAATTACCCTACAGGAGCAACCCTCGGTCTCCTCGCTGCGTCCATGTCCATCGGCACCGTTGTTGCCATTCCCATTGTGCCCTACGTCGCTGACCTTCTCGGCCGTCGCTTCGGAGTCGTCCTGGGCTGCACGATCATGCTGTTTGGCGTCGCAATGGTCTCAATCGGATACAAGATCGAGCTGTTTGTGTTCGGCCGTATTATCCTGGGGTTTGGACTCGGAATTGCACAGGTCTGTATCTAAGATGGTCTTTAGGGAGCGAGGTTGACAGTCTATAGGAATGCTCGCCCCTGCTGGTCACCGAGCTCGTCCATCCCCAGCACCGCGCGGTCTACAGCACCATCTACAACTCCTTATGGTATGTAGGTAGTCTGATCGGTGCATGTGTCGCACTTGGTAAGTCACTTCGAGCTGTCATCAACGGCGGTGGTAATAACAGACACAGGCACGAACCAGATTGATGGAAGCGACTGGTCCTGGCGTGTACCCTGTCTCTTGCAAGGCGTCCCGTCAATTTGCCAACTTGTTTTTATCTGGTAATTCTATTGGATCCGGTTTATATACGAGAATGCAAGCTGACAGCTTCAGGCTGGTGCCCGAATCGCCTCGCTGGCTGATTTCAAAGGGCAAGCTGGACCAGGCGAAGAAGATCCTGGCGTATGTCCACGCCCAGGGCGACGAGAATGACGAGCTGGTTAATGTAGAGTTCGACGAGATCCAGCAAACAATCTCGCTCGAGAAGCAACTCGAGGGCAATGGGTGGTCTCAACTGTGGTCGACGCCTGGCAACCGACACCGGTCCATCATCCTGATCTCTATCGGGTTCTTCTCGCAATGGTCTGGGAACGGAATTGTCTCTTACTTCTTGCCCAAGGTATGTAATATACCCCTCTGTGCAGTAGCATATAGCTGACAGGAACAGTTCCTCGAGCTCATCGGAGTAACAAACAGCCACACGGTCCTGACGATCAACTCCATCCTCAACGCTATCAACGTCGTCTCCGCCACTGGCATCTGCTTCTTCGTCGACAAGTTTGGCCGTCGCCGCCTCTTCCTGACCTCTTGTATTGGCATGCTGCTCTCCTTCACTGCCATGACCATCGCTCTCGGACGCTACCCCGAAGGCCCCGGCGGCGAAGACAACAATGCCGGAAACGCAGTCATCGTCTTCATCTTCTTCTACTACATCTGCTACAACATCGGATTCAGCGGGCTGCTCGTGGGCTACTCCTCCGAGATCCTCCCCTACAGCCTCCGCGCCAAAGGCCTGACGCTGATGTTCTTCTGCGTGTCGCTCAGTCTCTTTTTCAACCAGTACGTCAACCCGATCGCCATCGAGGACATTGGCTGGAAGTACTGCATTGTGTACTGTGTCTGGCTGGTGTTTGAGCTGTTTGTTGTCTGGAAGTTCTACATCGAGACCAGGAACACGCCGCTGGAGGAGATTGCCAAGTACTTTGATGGCGATGAAGCCATTATCGGTGGCCAAGCGGCGACAGAGAAGGTGGTAGAGCTGGTTTCGGCGCAGCATGGGGAAGAGAGCGAGAAGGGCCCGACTGCTTATACTGATATTCCCAAGTCGTAGTCAGTTGTATCGAGTCTGTAGTCCCTGAACGAGAAGCAATTGTGAGAAGCTTATCCAACTAATTTGTCGTATGAAAGACGAATCGTATTTGCCGAGCTATAAGTTATACGCCATAATTCATTATTTATAGTCCCAAACGCCTCGCCGAACCATGTCCAAACCGTATCCAGCCAGCCCTTGTATTTAAATATCATAAACCGCCATGTTATACACACTATCGCCGCCCTTTCGAGCGCATTGTGACGAAGATGATGCCGTTCCAGAACCCTCGTAGAGAATTAAGCGCAGCGACGCTCACCATAAGTCCGTAGGGTTCCTGCCCAGGGTACCTGAATGCGTAGATTCGATTAATTGTTGCTGCAACCCATGTCGTTAACAGGGCGAGGAAGAAGAGAAAAGGCATGAGGAGGAATTTGCGCAGTGATACGCCTGACTGATGGCGACGGACTATAGGAGCTGGAGTGCTGTTAGTAGGTGTCGAGAGAGCTATACTGCTGGTGATCTTACTCTCAAAACTCTTCGCATCATTATCACCCTGAGTCCGTACGATAGACCCATTGCTTGCAGAGGCCGTAGACGACAGGACCAGACAGTCGTTGCGAGTGAGCATCAACTCATGCCTCAGTTTAAAGATCTCGCGAGCGATGACAAGATACAGCACGAAGACAAGAACAATAACGAGCCTGACTCGGTCAGCTATTGATGTTTAGTTTTACCGGGCTGGAGTCCTACCATATCGGCCCATAGTAGAATATTACACGGAAAAGCACCCAGTTGGGAGAGATCGAGCACCAGAACTATGGATGGCATTCAGCACTTGATTGATCACAGAATCAACGACTGTACTAACCGTCACACTCCCGTACAAGGGACCCTTTTCCGCACTGCGGACGAAAAGGAAGGCGAGTGCCGGAACGAAGGTCAATGTTGTGATGATTGCAAAGTATTTCTTCTCCAGCCTGCGGAGCGCCTCGGGCTCGTAGTGGTGGAAGACGACGAGGACCACGTCGATGGTCATGGCGAGCGTCCAAAGGACATCGGCAACGGGGAACCTGCTCTGTTAGACCGTTGTCCAGTTCCCTGGATACTGTATAGGACCATACATCTGTAGGCAGAACGCCTGGAAGCGGCACAGCCCCGACTCATCCCCGGCGAGGGGCCCGCTGACGGATATCATCGTGGCGATAAAGTCGAACAGGTTGTAGAATGCATTGATGAGCATAATCCGATGCGTCGGGCTGCGGAAGTTGGGAGAGTAGCAAAAGGTCACAAAGATGGTGGCCACGCCCAGGAGAGACAGCGCAGAGGCCGTCCGCCCAGCAATGGACAGCTGGTGCAGCTGGTAGTCAGACAGCTTCATCGTGGGCTTGGTGTCTTGTGGCAGGGGCCAGCAGATGGCTGAGATGTCTTGGATTCTGTGCCCAGATCAAGGGACCGACGAGATCCATGAGGCGTGCAGATGTCGCATATCTATTGCGAGAAGCCGCCGCAGGTTGGCGAGAGACATGATGGCAAGATGGCAGCGATGGCGCAAGTGACAGAGAAAAGCAAAGAGCCAGGATTGTACTTAGCAGCAATTGTGCGATCTGGAGCGCTATTACGCCATCGGCAGCAGTTGTGATAGCCCGTCAACCGCTCCACCGCTGGCGCTTGCTTGCTTTTTCTTCCTCCTCGGATTGCCGCGGGGCGTGATATTACGACTGCGATCCCAGCACTCTGGTTCCAACTGGATACTCGAGAAATTAGTATGCTGCGGCAAAAACACCATCGCTGTGGAGATATCAGTGTCCTGTATTGGTCGGTGGCCGACCATGATATCCTCCCTGAGTCCCTCCCACCACCGGCCCGTGGCCGATCGAAGTCAGGAAACGGCATCGGGGGTGCCCGTCTGACACTGACAGAAAAAGGGTCTAGCCGAGAAATGTCAATCACACAGTTGGACCCTGCACGGACGAGAAGATCTCATCGATGGCTCGATGTCGCGATGGCAGCCCTATCCCGTTAGACGACCCCCCTCAACCGAGACGATCGGCACGAGCACGAGCTTGATTTTAACAATTGATGCGCCATCAGCGGTTATGACCTGTCAGTGCCGCCGGTATTCCAGTCGGAAATAGCGCAGTGACCGTGGCTGTGCTCGCACACGTTCAGGGGCACTGGGGCGCTCTCTCGTACACTCACCCCGTGCATTCCAGCTCGAGTCAGGCCCGAGCCCAAAATTAAAGTCAGGGCCCAGATCGAATATCTGCATTCATAATTCAATGTGAATGGTGTGATTCTAGGCGTGGGGGCGATGTGCGATGATCCGGTTCGCGTGCTCGCCTCCCTGTATGGGTCTAGGACTTTACATACAGTCCACACAGTCGGCATCACTTTCGCTCCTCCACTTGCTCCTCCACTCTTTCAACTGCTTCACTAGCCTCAATCTTCTCTCGCACTTGCTGGAGATCAGTCACCACCACATCGTCCCCAAAGATCTTGCCGATCTCCTCCAGCGTCTTGCCCTTGGTCTCCGGGAAGTAGCCGAACACCGTGATCGCCCCTACAATATTCGTACATACAAACAGTGCATAGTATCTGTACCCGACATTGTCAAACGCAACTGGCGACACCTGATTAAAGATGATGTTGATGAGGACGTTGCAGACAACCGAAATGGACGAGCCCTTTGCCCGGATGGCCATCGACATGATTTCGGGGACATAAATGTAGTGGATCGAGTTGTATCCAAGGGAGTATCTGGCAATAGTTAGCTACCACGGATCTCACCGTCATTCTGATGCATACATCATCGTGAAGCAGAAGATAAACGCAATGGTGAACCCTTTGGCAACCATGTTGTCACTATCCACGAACCCGCCTGAGAGACCCATGACGAGCGCCATGTCAAGCGACATCGCTATGCCCGTAATCCAAAGAGTCTTCTTGCGGCCCCAGGTGTCAACATAATACAGACAGACCAAGTTGGCCAGTGGCCCGACCAGGCCATAGATACTGCTGGGTGTCAGTGCACTGGACAATCAAGAAATCAGGGCGAGCAATACCCCGCGAGCAATGTGACATTGTGCCCTTCCATTCCCAGTCCCTTATAAAGGTCTGTCTGATAGTAGTTTATTACATTGATTCCCGATAGCTGCGTGAAAGCCTGAACAAGAACAGCGAGGACCAGACGCTTTCGGTTGCTGGGCCGGTTGAAGAGGTCCGCCCACCCAGCAACGTACTGGGTCTTTTCGAAATGCAATTGCTCTCGTATCTGATAGAACTCTGCTCGGACGGACGAATCGTCTGCAGGGTTTTGCCCATGGAGGCGTTTGATGACTGCAAGGGCCTCATCGTCGCGATCTTGTTCGAGCAGCCAGCGGGGTTAAAATGGCAGCCAGAATATACCCACGAGAATGACCAGGGCCGGAAGTCGATTGTAGAGCGCTATACAACAATCACGGGCAAACCGGCACTCCCTCCTGCGTGGACATTCGGACTCTGGCTTAGCACCAGCTTTACAACCGAGTATGACGAAGGCACTGTTACATCCTTTTTGGATGGAATGGCAGAGCGCGATATTCCGGTCAGCGTGTTTCATTTCGACTGTTTCTGGATGCCGGGGTTCAAGTGGTGCGATTATGAGTTTGACAAAGATTACTTCCCAGATGCGAAGGGGCAGCTGCAGCGGATTAAGAATCGTGGAATCCATGTAGGTTGTTATTGCTTCCTGAATATCCCAGCTAGTACTGACTATGTAGGTTTGTGTATGGGTCAACCCGTACATTGCTCAGGAGAGCTCCATATTCGACGAGGCCGCAGACAAGGGCTATTTTCTCAAGAGAACAGATGGCAGCGTGTGGCAGTACGACTTTTGGGTAAGTATTCACCTTTCCAAGTTTCATATGGCTACAGCTTACACTGGAGATGCAGCAAGCCGGCATGGGATTTATCGACTTCACAAACCCAGAGGCCTGTGACTGGTATCAGGGCAAGCTCCAAGCACTCGTCGATATGGGCGTCGACTCCTTCAAGGTGATATACCTGCCATGACCAGCAAGTGTGTTCTCTAATCAAACTGACAGACTGACTTTGGCGAGCGCATCCCTACTGGCGACGTCGTATACTATGATGGGTCCAGCCCCGAGAAGATGCACAATTACTACTCCTTCCTCTACAACAAGATCACCTTCGAACTTCTAGAGAGGAACTTTGGCGCGCACAAAGCAGCTCTCTTTGCTCGCTCTGCCACAGCCGGTTGCCAGCGATTCCCCATACACTGGGGCGGCGATCCGTACAGCACGTTCGTGGCCATGGCCGAAACCTTGCGCGGGGGGATGAGTTTGGCACTGTCTGGCTTTGGCTACTGGGCTCATGACATCGGTGGGTTTGAAGGCAAACCTGATCCTGCTCTGTTCAAGGGGTGGATTGCATTTGGGCTATTCTCCAGCCATTCCAGGTTACATGGGAGTGGTAGTTTCCGAGTAAGAATCATGTCTCCGGCATATTGAGAAACGCTAACTGGGAATCAGGTCCCCTGGCTGATTGGTGAGACTGGAGAGGCAGACAGAGTCTTGAAACACTTCGTGCACGCTAAGCACTCTCTCATGCCATATCTCTACTCCAGCGCTATTGAAACACACAAAACCGGTGTCCCCATGTTGCGTGCACTGTTCATCGAGTACCCAAACGACCCCATAGCCTGGTATCAGGATATGCAGTATTTCCTGGGCGATAGCCTCCTGGTTGCACCGGTCTTCAACGCGGAGGGCGACATCCAATACTACCTCCCCAAGGGAGACTGGTATGGCATTCTAGATGGGAAGATTCGCACTGGTGGTGGGTATTTGACCGAGAAGCACGATTTCTTCTCCCTGCCCGTGCTCCTGCGCCCGGGCTATGGTATATTTCGCAGTTTAAGCACGGACTTGGGCAGTGTAGTGTACGACTGGAGCAAGGACGTGATACTGCTAGTAAACTGGGTGGAGGGAATGGACACGACAGCTCGGATTGCAGATTACGAGCATCCTGGAGAGATTAAGACTGCCATGAGAATCTGTGACACAGATGAGGGAGCTACTGCTCAGGTCATACAGGGCAGCATTGCTTCACCCATGCAGATCAAGGTGGTGAATAAGCGTATTGGATCTGCTAATGTTGAAGTCATTGGCGATAATATTCTGCGTGTGCATGAAGGAGTTTCGCTCGTTTCATTCACACTGGACTAGATTACGACTGCCACTTATTTCTGATATATGACCTTGATTTAAGTAATTACTATAATGATGCATTGCCAAGGGAGGCTAGACCTGGAAGGCTTTATGTATCTTAAATATATCATTTGTCTTTATATCATATCCTTTATACTTCATTCAAGCCATACTGTGACTTAGGGAGGCGGATCCTTTGTTGCCGTCCTATATATCCATTCCTCATCCCTTACGATAGAACATAATTCCTTATTTCATTTCGCACGATTCATTCTCTCAAAATGTTTACACGAAGCTGGTCTTCCACGATGCTGTGGATTGTTTTTCTGTTAGGAGCTGTGGCTTCTCCTACTCCAGATCTCGTACGTACACACTGGCATTTATTGGATGATTCTGACAACAACAACTCTACAGTATATACCACTCTCTATCACCATATGGGATGAAGCCGGATGTACAGGAAATAAGATGACAACGACTTTTGACCCATTTATAACACCTTATGGCCAGGACACACATACAACCCTGGTGGGTGCGAGCATGAAACTATCGCGACCGTTGTCCAACCAGGAGCAGCTGGACATTTCGACTACTGATAGTGTTGCTAACTGGGAAGATGAACCCTCTTACCGCCAGACTTCGTGTTATCTCTTCCGGACCAGTTTCTTTGCGTCGGATAAGGTGACCGAGTGTGTTGATACAGCGTGGTTTGTGTGCCTGCGACTCTGGCGCAATACTGGTCTTGAATAGGTTATCTGCGGATGCCAATTTCTTAGTTTAATGTATATTCTAGTTGAGAAAAAACCAGCCTAGATGTGGTGTTGTAGGATTGACCGGTCGACACGAATTGGATTTTGAGAATAAGAGAGATACCATAGCCATACTGCTCATAACGAAGCAACATTAGGCTTACTCTTCAGATAAGTCTGCAACTGCCGCTGACTGTCCCCAATTACGTCGTAGCCAAAGTTATGGGCCCAAAACTCCGGCTGGTTTGTCGGCACACGGACACCGTCGGGCATATACTGCTGCGCCTGTTCACGCACCCTAAATGCCTGATCCTGTCCGGCGAGTGACAGCATTTGCATTGCTGAGACCCGTTTGAGGCGTATCTTCTCGAACAGTTCAAGTCTCCTGCGTATTTCGTCCCTCGGGGGGTTGTTCGGAAGGTCTGCGAATACCTCACCCAGTGCTGCCGCATCCTCGATCGCTTGAGCCCCCCCTTGGCCTTGATCTGGCATGGGTCAGTACATCATTTGGCAGCTGTATAGTTACAAACTCACGAGGAAGCATGGGGTGCGCTGCGTCGCCGATGAGCAGCAGACAGCCTTTGCTCAACGTTGAAATGGGATCACGGTACAACAGTGGCCACCGCGTGATTCTCGTCGCTTTTCTACGCTTGTTTAGCAATTGTATAGAGAGGGAATAGGTAGGCTACCTGATAATCTTCAAAACATCAGGGTGGAAGTCGCCAAAGTAGGAGAGCACGTCCTCGACCTCAGCAGAACGATGCCAGTCTGATTATTGTTAGTTGAGCAGTGAATAGATAGGATGCCCTACCTTCGCATTCATGGTCTCTTGTCTCTTTGTCTTCGTGTACAGCGACGAAGTTCTGGATATTGTTACTATTGAGCATCAGCGCTGAACCAGAACGATATATAGAGCTCCCTACTCGGCACAAGGATACCAAACCAGGCGTCTCATGTGTCCCTCGACGGCGAATATCTTCATCAGGCCGTCCTCAAGTTTCGTGGCACCGTCTTCAAGCAGGGGAGCTATATCAGGATCCGCCCGCAGCTCTTCAACGGCCAACAAAAACCGAAAAACAGCCCAGCCTGTAGATGCTACAGGGGTTGCCTGGCCGGTAACATGACGGAGAGCAGAAGAGTGCACACCATCTGCTGCCACAATCAGATCAGCCTGGTGACTCGAGCCATTTGCGAGTGTAATAGACCCCTTGTCAGTATCGTAGTCAACAACCTCTGCACGCAGGATAATATCTACAGGCCTTCCCAATCCTGCAGGATCAGTGGCTACGCGTCGTAGCTCTGAATGAAGATCGACTCGATGTGCCAGAAGCCAGGGACCACCGTACAAACCAGTAAAGTCGGGATATTGCACTCCAGACATGGTGTCAAGCGAGGTGCCTGATACCAATATATGCCGACGGGCCTCTACCATTCGCGCTCTCTTCACGTCCAAGTCCCATTGCGCAAGGACCAGGGAGGCGTTAGGGCAAACATTAATCGCGGCCCCAACCTCGCGGAGCAAACTTGAGCGTTCAAATATCTGTCAAGCGTTAGCTCCATGGCGATGTATTCTCGCTATCAAGACCCCCACCTTGACGTCGTGGCCCTTGCGGCGGAGACCGATTCCAGCAGCAAGACCAGCAATGCCGGCTCCCACAATAATGACTTTCATATTTACGGCTAGTAAGATCCTGCCAGTTGAGGTTGCGTTCTGTGGAAGAGACTGTCGTCGGTGATGGTTGAATATGGACTCGGACCATTCCAGAAATCGAGTCACGGTGAGGCTGTCGAAGTCTCAGCGCCTTGATGATAAGAGCCGGCCAGACCGTGGACTCGTGTTACACAGCCTTGATTCTGTCAGCCAGAGACGAGCTGAACTGGATTCTCCTTGCTGCAATATCCCTGCCCTTGCGTCGGCCTCCGAAGGCCACCATCAATCCTCAGCCCTTAACCCACGCGTGCTTGAGCGCAGGCTGTTCATCGTACTCCAAGATAATCAGATTCTAATCTCCTTGATCGTAAAGTAATGGGGGTTGTCTCTACGCAGATAGTATTGCTGGCCAATGCAGGAAGCGCCGAGAAAGTCGACCAGCCACAGCTCCTGCCAAAATATTAATACGAACAGGATCCGGTTATTTACGCTCTTCCTCCTATCTGATCAGTCATATCCGAGTTCAGTCTATTTTGTCGGTATTGGGTGAGTTCGTTGGACCGGGCATGGTTAGAGACATCTCAAGCAGAGCAAAATATTCTGGAAGATGACGGTAACCAATTATTGCAATATAAATTATTATAAATCAGTACAATCAGAATAGTTATAGTTATCTAGTTAGTTAAGCTTATGACGCCTTGGAATTAGTAATCCCCCCCCCGCATCTGCTCGTATATCACCAGCACGCGGGGTCCCATCGGATATTCGTCTGGTCAGTGTATCTGTGTCAGTTCATACAAGGCACAGTGAAGAAATAAGTCTAGCAACCAAGATGCCCCACGCCATAGCAAAAGTAGGCGACCATGTCATCGCTGAGACGGACTCGTGGGAGACGGTAGAGGGCAATATCTACGTATGTCCCAGTATCTCCCCATAAGACCTTGCTAATGTGGAGACAGTTCCCAGAGTCTTCGATCAAGGATAGGAGTATTCTTCAATCCTCTGATCTGTCCACATTTTGCCCGTGGAAAGGCTACGCTTCGTACTGGAGCATAGTTGTCGACGGTAAGCCATGTTTCGTCACCAGCAGCACCCAGCTGATGGAGTACCAGGGAAAACAAATGAAAATGCAGTTTGGTACTACAAAGAGCCATATGACGCCGCTATCAATATCAAGGACCATGTTGCCTTTGGTGAGTTGCTGCTGTCAAGCTCCTTTGCACACGCTAACATCAACAGATAAGAGGCAGGTGGACATCACAGACGAATAAGTAGTTGGTATCGATAAATAGGTATATACATAAATCAAATATCATCACTCATGGCATTATAACACCGACACAGCACTGCTGGTAAAGCCCCCATCTATGACCAAGTTGTGCCCCGTAATATACTTGGCCGCATCGCTGGCCAGGAATGCAGTCGCATTGGCAACATCAATGGCGTCGCCCATTCTCCCCAGTGGAATAGGCTGTTGCATGATCTTGTTATAAGCCTCCTCTTGCCCGCTCGTCTTCAGGCTCTCGACCAGCGGCGTGTACATGAGCCCCGGGGCGATCGAGTTCAACCGCACGCCCTTGGGCGCATACATGACCGCAGTGACCTTTGTAAAGTGAATCACAGCAGCCTTTGCAGACGAATACGCAACCTGCGGCTTTCCAATATACCGCAAGCCCGCGATAGACGCATTGTTAATGACAACCCCGGATCCCTGCTTCTCCATAATCGGCAGCACAACATGGCAAGCCAGGTAGACACTCGTAAGGTTAATCTGCAGCTGCTTCTCCCAGAGCTCCTCAGGCATCGTCGCCGGATCGCCCGTGGCAGTGGCCCCGACATTGTTAATCAGGATATCGATTCGCCCGTACTGCGCCACGACAGCGTCGGCGACCTTCTGCACGTCGCTGGACGAGGTGACGTCTGCCTGCATGACATCGCAGACCCCGCCCTCCTCTCGGATTCGACTCGCGGTGTACTCTGCCGCCGGTAGTGAGAGGTCGCATCCGACAATCTTCACGCCGCTGTGGGCGAGGAGTCGCGCCATGGCAGCGCCGTTGCCCCAGGTGTCTGAGCCGGGGATGCGAGTCTGGCCGACGCCCATGACGAGGGCGACCTTGCCCTTAAGGTCGGGGTATGTAGCGAAGGACATGATAGCGTCGATGGCGAATTATCGATAGAAAGCAGGCGATATGGTGCAGTACAGTATGGAAATGCGACCAGGTCAGGGTCTTAAGTCTGACAGCTCTTCAACAATCGTGGCCGCGCGACGCGGCATGGCATCCCAAATCCAAATTTTTGGATCAAAGCGCAGTTCGGAGCCTGTCCGATTCAGACGTTATCCAGAAAAAAAAAAAAAGAATTCCAAGAAATGCCAATCTTGCAAGTCCGGACGTGCTGGAGGGAGCTCCGGGGGTGGACGCCACACGCGGAATCCCTCCGAGCTGGTGGAGCTGCATCCACGACCATCGTATATACTAACTACGTATATGCCATATGGGACTCTGGATCTGCTGGTTCTGGCGGGTCGTCTCGGCAGAGATTAGATCGCTGGACATGGTGATGTATCTACAATTTGTCTATCAAACCGTGTGGAACTGGTCTACACGCGCCACTGTTGACTACTGCAGGACTAGTACGTATAGAAGAGAATGTCTGGAAAGTGGGCCGTCAGTCATTAGCTATTAAGTTAGATCTAGTAGATCAAGTCCTGGCATAAAATCGTTGCAATCTCTGCATCCTTCGCCAGCGTGGGCCCGGAATACGCAGTCTCCTGCAGGAATCCAAGCGCAAAGTTACACCACGATCGATATCGCGAGGGCACAACCTGTTGTACTCTGGGATCGGCGCAGTGTCGGAAGCACCATACAAGGATGATGTGGCTGAAGAGTCTACAGCTGGTGATCAGCCCTGTTGGCACCCTGGGGCAGAGGATGAACATACTGTGAGGATATTTGGAACTTCAACGGCATACAGCTCGGCATCACTGCGATGACTCTGATGATGGGCTCCCACTGGAAGATCTGGTCAAACACTTCTGCACATCTGCGCAGCTCAGCATCTGTCGTGTCCTCTGGCCGGCTGATGACTTTGTGGCTGCGACAGGTTAGCTAGGAGAAGTGATAGGAGGTCTTTAGATCATTCTTACAGTAAAGGTCTCCCAAAGTGGAACTTGGCTATGATATACCGGAAGCGAAGCCAGGAGACGACGAGGATCTCACTGGGGGAGTCAGGCAATGGAGCCAGATGGTCGTCGTCGAATTGAAGACCCGTGGGCAGTTGGTTTCGCCATCTCTCGAGCTGCTGGTGCAGTTCTTCCTGTACTGAAGGTGATGAATATTCACCTGTCACGTCAGAATTGGCATCGAGGAAGAGACAGCAAGAGAAAGAGAGAAGACGTACTGGTAAAAAATATACTAGACTTAGTCCTCGTCAAGAGGATCCGGTGGGCGACCTGCGCCAGAAAATGATAATGGAAGAACGAATCGTCCTCTTCAGCATCCGACTCCATCGGTAGGAATGCAGGCTGCTGCAACTTGACAAACGTGGGCAAGGGGACTCGCTGCGAGAGCTCGTCGAGCTGGCCTCCAGGGAGCTTCAGCTCCTGCGCCAGGATAGCATCGAACATGACGGTGTTCCAGAACAGACGCGACCACATATCTACAATCCACTCGTCACAGGGCGTGGGAACACTACGCCGTTAGTTATATGTTAATTATGCTTGGTAAAACAGATCGAGGTCTTACTTCTCCCAGAACATGCGACAGCAGGTGCTGGCTCGGTTGGCCATTGTCCACCAGTCGACAGGCCGCACCAGTTGTGCAT
Organism: Aspergillus sp. MA 6041; assembly: GCA_025768905.1. NCBI lineage: Eukaryota > Fungi > Ascomycota > Eurotiomycetes > Eurotiales > Aspergillaceae > Aspergillus > Aspergillus sp. MA 6041. The sequence goes on along the minus strand of JAMFNV010000013.1, from coordinate 928,167 downwards.
AGAACATACTATCAAGCGTCAGTGATGCCTCGCTGGACGATCGAAATGGTAAATACCTCGACAGCAGATAGTACTGGCAGCTCTGTATGTCATTGTCGTTGATCAGCCAACCAATGCGTTTCCTAGACTCATTAAAGAAAGCGAGCCCAGGTATATTCGCTTCAACGCCAGGCCCCATGTACTCATAGCTCATATCGCTCCCTGATAGCTTGCGCTGGCCCTGGGAACGATACTCGTGGAACTCCCCCAGAGCCCGCTTGGACCAGCAGCCCAGGGCCATCACAGCCAGCACAACACAACTCTCGATGTCGTATCCAAACTCGCCCTTGATAGCCGCAGGGAGCGTATGGCGCAGGAAGAATGTGCGGTCCATCATCGGGTATGTGAGGTGGAATGTGGAAAAGTACGATTCACACAGCTCCTTCACCATCGACACGCTGAGATTCCCCAGCAAGTCCGTCTCGTTCCTGCTCCCTGGTCGCGGTCCTATTGGCAGACGGGGTCTCTTCATCTCCAGCGCTGTCGAGTAGTCTACGCCGTGCTCGTTGACAATCGCCTTGATCGCGTCCGGCAGCATCGGGAGGATCGGCCTCCACAGGATGAGCTGGTGCGCACTCCAGGGGACGACGGCGGACGGAGGGAAGCTGGGCGCACTCTCGACGACATCATGCGCTGGGGGAGACACATAGGTAGGTGGTGGAGGGTTGTCTGCTGTCCAGGGCGTGCCTGTCGTGCCAGCATGGGAGGAGTAGCCAGTAGGCGTCTTTGCGGAAATATTATCAAGCTTGCATTCCAGGCGTCCCAGCATTCGGAGCAGGGCGTTCGAGGAGATCTCGCTACTACCCTCGTCAGATTTACCTCTGTTAAAATAAAATAAAGAATAAAAAGACCTACCGAGTTTGCTTGCGGTAGCTGTAGACACACTCGATCCCCAGTCCCCGACACAGCCCACAAGGGAACTGCTCGTCGCAGCGAGTCTTCTTCACGCGACAGCGCTCACAGGCCTGGTGATGATTACTTGGATATTAGCGAGTCCATAGCGGCGATACAGATCACACAGCATACCTGCCTGGCGACGTCGTGGCGCCGCTTCTTCCCCCCCGGCGGCTCGTTGCGGTGGTCCGGACCCAGTTCCTCGCTGGTGTGACTAGCCATGGTGGGCTGATATGGAAGCAAAGTGGATTGAAGCAGAATCGCGAATCAAACAGGCAGAGCCCGGCGTGGCAGAGGCCCAGGGGGAGGAGCTGGTCCCGGAGTCCGGAGCTCGAAAGTACGGCCAGCCTGCTGCCACCCTCGCAGTCCGGGCCTGGACTCCCGGAGCGCCCGGCAAAGGCTGTTCTCCAGCGAGGATCCACTGGCTGCCCTCGTGAAGCCGATATTGGGCCAATAATTCTGTCTGCTGCGTGGCTGCTGGGGCATATCCGGAGACTAACTCTGCTCCGGATCCACGGGTCCACCGCGAATGTCTGGACTCTGAGCTCCAGTTCACAAGTTGTAGGCAATAGTGACTGTGTACTGTGTAGAAACTGTGGCCTCATTCTATAATCTCTGTACTCCGCATGTATCTACTTCTATCTATAACCAAGCTCGGCCGCCTTTATCTGTAGGCCTAGAATCCGCGAGTAATACCGCGACACTGCCAGATTCCCTCCCATAAACCACAGTCCCCGGTGTCCTGATGGCCTCCAGATGCCTCTCATCTCGCTGTTCTCGTCGAACCCCCAGACATCGCCAACCGAGTCGGCCGTCTCGTCGCCAAAGAGACGTCGTGTCTGCGTGCGCATGTTCTGGTAGCCCGTTGCAAGAATAACCTCGTCGGCCTGGAGCTCAGTCCCATCGGCGAATTTCAGGCCATGGGCGAGGACTTGACTGATTTCTACTCCCTGCTTGATCTTGATATGCCCGTCGATGATAAGCTGGCTGGCTCCGACGTCGATGTAGTATCCTCCTCCGCGCTGGAAGTACTTGAGCAACAGCCCTGCCCCGTTAGGTCCGTTGTCTACTTTGAAGCCTGCTTTCTCGAGCCCTGTAATCTTTTCTCGATCATGGTCATTTTCGACCGCAGTGACACCGATCTGCTGCGTCTTGAGCAGCTCCGCTGGCATGCCCCAGAACCACAAGTCTGCATCCTCAGTGGGAGGACCATCCTCTTCATAGAGGCCCTTGAGGCCAATATCAGTGATCGCTTCGGACGAAATCACACACGTCGTGCTGCGCTGGACCATCGTAACATCATATCCCTTCTCGTAGAAATCCTGGGCAATATCGTGGCCAGAGTTGCACGACCCGACCACGACAGCTTTCTTCCCTTTGTTTGCATGCAAGGCACCTTTAAAATCAGAACTGTGACAGATGCGATCGCCCTTGAAGCTGTCAAGACCGGCCAGGGGCGGAATGTACTTCTCGCCTGAATGCCCCGTAGCCTGGACGATATGCCGGGGATGTACAGTCCTCGTCGACACAGTATTGTCGGCATTCCGACGCTCCAGAACGACAGTCCACTGCTTCCCATTCCAGCTTGGCGACTTGAGTGTCGTGCGAGTCCAGACATTCAGCTCCAGCAGCTTGGCGTAAGCTTCAAAAAACTCGGCGAGCTTGTCCTTGGGGGTGAAGACCGGCCAGTGCGGCGGGAAGTTGATGTAGGGCATATGGTCATACCACACCGGATCGTGCAGGACAAGCTGGTGGTATCGCTGGCGCCAGTTATCGCCAATCCGGTCGTTCTGGTCAATGACAAGAGTGTCGACATCGAGCATCTTCAGCCTGGCAGCGGCCGTCAAGCCTCCTTGGCCGGCGCCTGTCGGTGTCAGACATATTCAGTATAGACGATAGTATAGATGATAGGACAGAGGGCGAATCGACATACCAATAACCAGCACAGCAAGCTCCGTTTCGCCGAATTCAGCGTCAGTCTCGCGTCTCTCGTGCCAGTTCTTTCGGTCAGGACGACCGCCGTGCTCAACCCCCTTGCTGCGACGCCCATTGAGTGGCTCCTCGTGCCCCTTGAGCTCCAGCAACGAGGCGAAGAATGTGAGGATCCTCCACTCCCCGTCCTCCTGGGCAAGTCGCACGACCCCACGGCCCCTGCCGCATTCCAGGTCGATCGTCGTGAAGAATTGGATGCCGTGGGAGTTTCCCAGTCCATCGAGGGAACAAGCAACCGGGCGTCGAAAGTCTGAGGATCGATCAATGTCCAGCTGCAACGAGCGACTGCAATTGACGTCGAGGAAGCTGGCAATGCTGTCTCGTCCTTTTGCTGTGTGGAGATCCCAAGAGAGGCACAGGTGGTCTCTCCAGTAGCCGTCTGTAAAGAACAGTGACGCGACAGCCTTGAAGTCTCGCTTTGCCAGGGCGTCATTGACTCTATTGACTACGCCCTGGGCCAGTGCATCTGCTTCTGAGGGCGATAGACTCGACGGTGCAGTCGCTGGGAACTTCCCAAGTGGTACATTGACGGGGCCATTGGCTTGGGAGACGGTCATGATTATGATCTATACTTGACGGACAGGCTCTATAGATTGTAAAGACTCACGACAGACAAGCCTTTATAGCGGAACCAAATCCCGCCATGGCTTCAAGGCTCAAGCTCAGGACAACAATCACTCCCCCGCATTCCCCGCAAGATTCGCAGTATATCCATCGTACGAGGGTGGAAATCTAGTCTGGAGCATCCGGAGGGCTCCGGGGTGCTCCATCAGCAGTGGATTCAGCGTGTCTTGTTGGTGCAATGTGGCTGGACGTGGATAACGCAAGCCCGGCGATCAGCAACCCCCCACGAGTCATGGCACCGATCAATTCTTACTAGGGACTTTGATTGGGCCCTTCTCCCCGCTGTCGAGTCCGTCGTTTCCTCCAAAGCCGTACGTTTGGTCGCTGGGGCGCACCTTTCCGTGTTCGAGTATGAAGTCCGGGGTACGAGTGTCGAGGCCACTGGACATGCGAGGAGTTGCAGCAACAGCAACACTCCTGGATTTCCCCCTTTAAAGACGCATTCTGTCGTGCAGCGACAATCCCCTTGTTCGGTGTTCCTCCCAGCCACAAGCACTCGTGTCGCGTTGAGTTGAGTTTTTCTGGAATTTCTACGCCACAGAACGATGGCCACCAGCGACAACCTCGAGGCCGATCTGGACAGCAAGCGCCGGTCGGACCAGAACGCTGATATCCGGGAACTGAGCATGGAGGATGTAGATGCCGAGAAAAGGTGTTCCAGTCCCTGTTTCGGCGTTGTTGTCGTGTATTCCCTGGCTGACCGTGCCCCTATCCAGACTCGTCCGCCGCATCGACCAGCGCATGCTGCTGCCCACGGCCATCATCTATCTTCTGTGCTATCTGGATAGATCGAACGTTGGTACGCAACGCCTACTATCAATATCTATCACCAATTAACCCCGCCAGGAAATGCCAAAATCATGAACGCCGAGACGGGCGACGCCCTGATGCAGACAAACAACATCACCGACCGCGAATACACAATCGGCATGATGGTCTTCCTGGTCGCCTATTCCATCTTCGAAGCCCCCAGCAATATCGCTCTCAAGCTGGTCCAGCCGCATCGCTGGCTCGGGTTCCTGGTCGTCGCGTTCGGCGCCTTCTGCACTGGCATTGGCTTTACGCATACATTCAACGAGTTGGCGGTGCTGCGCTTCTTCCTGGGAGCTGCTGAGGCGGGCGTGTTTCCTGGTATGGCTTTCTTATACCTTATTGAAATCAGTATTCTGACTGGCGAAGGAATGATTTTCTACTTCACCTTCTGGTATAAACCCAGCGAGCGCGCGATCCGGATTGCCTTCTTCATGTGCAGCGCCACGCTGTCCGGTGCATTCGGAGGGTAAGTCGCTGTTTACATGGTCGACGAGATATGGATCTGACTTCTCAGTGCAATTTCATACGGTGTTGGACATTTGAATGGCCGTCAGGGCCTGGAGGGCTGGAGATGGCTGTTCATCATCGAGGGCGTACCAAGCAGTAAGTGTCTCGACCTCTGTAGTCTGTATAATATAATACTGACCTCTCAGTTGCCGTCGGCCTCCTCGTCTTCGTCTTCATGCCAAGTTATCCTGAGAAGGCTGGGTGGTTGTCGCCCGAAGAGAAAGAGCTGCAGGCGCGTCGTCTGGGCCCATATCGCTCTTCAGGGTACGATCCCCATATCTCAATATTCGTATAACGTAGCTTACACCAAGCAGGGACGACAAAATCAACTGGCCTGATGCCAAAGACACGCTCACCTCGATCCGCCTTTACCTGCACTACATGACCTACCTGACTATCGGGTGTGGGGTTGCCTCGATGGCCTACTTCGCCCCAACCATCGTCAGCGGACTGGGCTACGATGGCCTTGATGCACAGCTGTTCACAGTGCCGCCATATGCCGTCGCCTATCCCATTACTCTGCTGGCAGCCTGGCTCTCCGATCACTACAAAGACCGGGGCATCATTGCCACCATCGCCTGTGGCTGCGCATGCATCTCATTCATCATCCAGGGTAAGACACCACGCCATACACTACTCCCAGGGACTGCCTGCTAATTAATGTAGCTGCCCTTCCTGAAGAAGCCTTCCGTGCCCGGTACGCGTTCCTGATCATCGCCACAAGCAGCGTCTTTGCCGGCCTCCCATCGCTCAACGCCTGGGTTGGCGACAACGTCCGCACCACGACAGCAAACTCGCTCACCATCGCCTTGAACATTGCATTCTCGGGGCCGGGTCAGATCATCGGTGTTTGGATCTACAGGACGCAGGATGCCCCGGCCTACCGTCTAGGACATGGAGTCAATGCGGGCATGAGTGCCGTTGCTACAGGGCTGGCTCTCTCGTTGGCGTTATACTACCGTCGACTGAACAAGAAGATCCAGGGAACTGGTGAGATACCGTGGGTTACTTAGTCTTATCGTTATACTGTCTTCCTGTTATATTGTCGTTATCAACTTCGTTTGCATCATTTAGCCAGCATCGTCGATATTTACCCCAGGCATTCTTAGACTTTTTAGCACTAATAATACGCATGTCTAAACATCATACTCAACCTCCTGAACAGTCGGCACTCTGTCCAGCTTCATCTCAAAGAACGCCGCGACCAGCTTGACACCCTCCCAGATAGCCTGCACCTTCTCACTACTAACGCCCAGTCTCCTCGTCCCGCGAATATGCCAATGCGTCTCCAGCTTCAGATTCTGAATCATGATCCCAGGGAGGACCACCAACTGCGTGTCCAAATCATCGAGCACCTGCCGATCCGACAGATAAAACCCATACGTGATCTCCGTGCTAATCCACGTAAAGTCCCTGTGCGCATCAAACAGACCCAGCGTGTCACTGGCATTCCGCGCATAGATCTTATCATACCACCCCATCGCCCGCTCATGGTTCGCCCTGTCGGCCTGCCAGTTCTCACGCGTGGTCGCGTAGTCCCTGTCCTCGGGCCTCTCGACCTTGGCAATGGCCAGGATCGACTCGATGGGCTTTGGCACGCCCACGATCGAGATGGACTTTACGAGGGCCTCGCGCAGCCGCCGGATAATGGCCTTGCGGGCGTCAGATGTGGCATTCTCGGGCTTGTTGATGAGGTAGTTGTACAATTGGTGGGCTTCGTACGGCTGCGTGCTGGCGGTTAGCGTTGTAATTGCGAGGATGTACCAGCGGTTGGAGTCGAAGCCGGCAGCCTCGAACTTCTGCTCGAGACTCTGGAAGAGGGCGTCCATTGTCTTGTGGTCTGGGGTTGGAGCCTGGAGGGTGGTTGGAGTCCAAGCACTCGGCCTTTTCTGCGAGGATTTCATAGAGAGATACTGAGTCAGTTGGAGAACGACGGGAGCTGTGCATATCACACCAGTAATACTGGGACAGCGGGGATCTACGGACTCTGGCGGAGCAATTGGTGTTGTCCGGGATAGGACCGAGTCAGGCAGTAACAATCAGTCAGTGCGCACAAGTTCCGTCGCCAAGGTGCCAAAGGAGCAATAATACGCGCCATGTGGCATTTGACTCGATCCAAAGCCTGTTTGGGGCGCAGTAGTGGTGCAAGAGGACAAGAATGTGTGCATCATAATTGTGCATGAATCAAGCGGGGCTTCGGAGCCCGGACTCTCCTCCGGGTCCAGAGTATCCTGAGTGCACCGAGACGAGGTATATACCCACCACGTCGATCTGAGGGTTCACAACGTCTCGGCGGCTCTCCGAGGTATGCATCTGCCATTTGAAACTGAAGACAATCTTATTCAAACCTCATAGCGCGTATCCCTGTTGCGGACAGGCATAGTGACCACCGACACTGTCCACCCCTACCTTACAACCAAGACGGATATCAAACACCATGGGTTCTTCCGAGTCTCAACAGTCCAATGTCCTAGCCCAGCTGGCATCAAAGACTGTCATAGTCACCGGAGGCGCAGGCGGAATCGGCGCAGCCACAGCCAAAGTCTTCAACGCCAATGGCGCCAATGTGGTGATTGCCGATATTCCCGGCTCGCAGGAGACTGCCCAGAAGCTGATTGCGAGCTTCCCGTATCCTGAGAAAGCCGTTTTCACGCCCGTCGACATCCTCAACTGGGAGCAGATGCTGGATCTGTTCCGCGGGACCGTAGACCGGTTCGGGTCCATCGACACTGTCGTCGCAAATGCAGGCATCATGGAGAAGACAGAGACGCTGGATATCGAAAGCACAGACGACCAGGGGAATCTGCTCGAGTCCACCGGTGCATTCAAGGTTATCGACGTAAATGTGAAGGGAACATTAAACAGTACGTTGACATCCTGTTTCTGGAACAAGCAAACACTAACAGCGTGACCCAGCACTACGACTCGCTATGCATTACATGAAATCATCTACCAACAATAGCGCTGGGCGCAAATCAGTCGTTCTCGTCGCTTCGACGTCCGGCTACTTTGGCGGCACTGGAGTGTCCGCATACGTATCCTCAAAGCACGCCATCATCGGCCTGCTGCGAAGCTCGCATGTCACAGCAAAGCAACATGGAATCACAGTTACGGGCATAGCGCCCTTCTTCACATACACAAATATCACGGCCAAAGCGGGGACGCAGTGGCAGGCAGATGGTCTGAAGCCGAACACAACGGACGACGTCGGGCTGGCCATTGCGCAGAACTCGGTCGAGGGCGCTAGCGGTAGCTGTACGCTGGTATGTTGCCTTTCTCATCCTCCAAAATATCGAAGCTAACAGTCTGAAGGTCGCTGGTCCGCACCGCAAGGAAATGGAGGGCAGTCGAAGCGAGATCATGCCACAGTGGCTAGGTCAGGGTATCTTTGATTTCTTCCAGAATGCGTTCAAGATAATTTCCAGTAGTGGAGGATATAATCTTCCTAGTAATAACTCAAGGGCGTAAGCAATAGTCCAGTCGTTAGTATCAATACCGCAATCTAGCTGCGCAATAGCACCTGAAACAATACCGTTGTAGTTTGTTTGCTACAAGCAGATCCTACATTTTCCTCGTCCCCTGATATAAGCGTGCTTCAAGAAGGCAGCCTGAACCACCAAGTAGAGTCGACGCAATGGACCAGGACGCTAGACACGACAGGCAATTGGGTCCAAGCAGTTCCTCATTTCGATCCAGCGCCGCTGAGCCAGTCAAGTGTAGGTCGCATGAGTATACATCCCGTTCCAGCGTGCGCACCTATCCATTCCTTTATTCCAGCTATTTCCTTGAACGGTTATCCAGTGCCTCGAGGTGGGGGTGCGTTACTCGGAAGGAGAAACGGTAATTTCGACGAGGACCACGGTGGTCGGGCTGCCGATGGTTTCATTGTCGTTCGAGATCAGGAGTACGAGGGTCTCTGCATTGCGACAGGTTTGTTGCAAGGGAGAACAGCTGGCAGTGGTATGCCTCACTGTGAAAGGCGGTTAGTGTGCATCAGCCAGTGTCCATGACAATTATTGAGACACAGAAGGGATGTTCAAATATAGGAGCAGTAATTGGCAGCTCAGACATGAGCAGTGCAGCGACCTCGTGCTTGAAGCCGGAGAAGATTCCTTCACAACAAAACAGCTGCACGTGACCAATGATCGGCACATCCTTCCCCCGTCGATTCCGATTGGCTGTCTGTATCTTACGCCTTAGGCACCATTTAGTATGTCTTGCGGACTGAATTTCATTCAAAAGAATAATAAATAAATGAAGGCGTAAAGTAGGCTTTAGGAACCAAAGACTTGATATCTTGCTAGTACTGGTGCTGAATAAACATGTGTTTTTCCAAAACGCGGAAGATTATCTATTCTAGCGGAATATATATTGTGTCGTCTGCAACGAATGACCTGTTTGTTGGCATATAATGCAAATAGAAAGACGGCCTAATACCGCTAGTGGTTTTTATGGTCGAATGGTATTTCGATACTGTTGATCAAAGATTTAAACAGACTTATATTCAGAAACAACTCTCTGAAGAGTGTCTTCAACGCTTTCCTCCTTCAACCCTAGTAGCAAATTTGCGAGCACCCTATCAGTTGCATAGTTAGAGCCCAAGCCGGGGATGTCGCCGGAAGTGGTGGCGCGGACCAGGGTGAGAGCACCGCTGAAATCACCCGCCTGGAGTTTCTTGGTGCCTTCGCTGACTTCGGACTCGGTAGTGGTATTCTGAGTACTCCACGGCGCCCCCGTGGCTTTCTCCAAAGCAGCCAGAATCTCCTTCTGGGTTGTATCGACCGAGGAGACGTAGAGATACTGGTTGGCAGTAGCCTGAGGACGCTTCAGGACCGCGACCACAGCATCACCCAACTGCTTCTCATTGGTGGCAGTGAATCTCTTGTCACCAGAATCCCAGATTGTGGCCGAGCGAGAGGCAATGTCATAGCCAAGAAAGCCATTGTTAATGCCCTACCAACATCAGTATATAGCGGCATGCGAGCTATTGAGGAAGCTTACCCAGTCAAACAGGGGAGCAGTGGCCAGTCCAGTCCAAGTAAAGGAATCAGACTGCTTGGACCTCAGGTACTGGATGACCTCTTGCTTCTGACCGAAGAGAGGAAGTAGGCCAAGAACAGCGTCGCTCAGGCTGTCTGCCGAGAACTCGGAGGGCAGGAACCTGGAAACACCAGCATGAATAGCGGCGTCGATGAGCTTCTTCTGGTCTGCAAATCCGGTTGCGCCCACTGCGGAGATCACAGCGTCCTGTCCTTCAAAGGCTTTCTGCAGGTCGCCGCGGGAGAAGTCGGACTTGCGGACAGTGACACCGGCAGGGAAGGTTGCTTCGCTGGAGCGAGTCAAGGCGGTGATATTGAAGTTCTTGGATTTCAGAAGACCTGAAAGAATAATCTTGCCAATGCTGCCGCTGGCCTGTCTGCAGTTAGCATGGATGTATAAACTAGGCAGAGCTACTTACTCCGACGATGGCGATGTTCTTCAATGGAGAAGTCATGTTGTGTTGTTGTGTTGTTGTAGAAGACTTGGATGTAGTTATAGAAGAGTCTAGAGGTGTAGAAGAGAGTGATGCTGTTGAATTATCACTGAATTCCATGCTGAAGAGCCCTTATATACCTTTGTAGCAGCATACTGGGCGATTAATTGTACAGACAGATTAATTGTAATAATTATGCTTGCAAATGCTCTGATGCTCGGCTCCGTCCTCCGTCCTCCGCTCCAGCCAATAAACACTCACCATTTCCTGAACAATTTCCCTTTCTGTCTCTCTCCGTCCTCCGCTCTCCGTCCTCCGCTTTATCATGAATCACGATAGAAAACCTCAAATCCTAACTTGATTGCGAATTGTTTTTGCTGAGAAATGCATCGTCGAGAGATCGCCCCCGGGCGGTCCTGCCTTGAATGCCGCCGCCGCAAGATCAAATGCGACCGGTCGAATCCGTGCTCCTACTGCGTCAAGGTCCACATCCACTGCCAATACCCTCCGCCACGGCCTTCTCACGGCCATGATGTCGATAGACGCGGAGCATCTCTGGGGTTAAACACTGTAGTTGCTGAGAAATGCCTCCCCGCAGCTGGAGCGATTTCCTCGCGAGGAGGGAATGGAGGTTATCAAGCTCTAGACATCAGGAACGTCCAAGTACCTCCATTGCAAGGCTCATTCCAGAGCCTAATGGCAGGCTCATCGCACTCTCCTGCTGTAAACCGCTCGTCGAGTCTTCTCAGACCACAAGCGACCATTGATCTCACGGCTTTCCGCCCGTCGTTAGCATCGGCCATGCTCATTTGGCAGCAGTACCTGGACGTTGTGGATCCCCTCCTCAAGATATTCCATACTCCGTCGGTACAGCAGCTGGTTGTGAGGGCGAATTGCAGCCGAGAAAAGATGGATATTGCTGCAGAATGTTTGCTATTCGCGATATACTACGCAGCCGTTGCAGCGATGTCTCCGCTAGCCTGTAAAACACAGCTGGAGAGCGAAAGAGACATCCTGCTGAAGAGGTAACCCATATCAGATACGAACATCTTTTCTGTTGCTAAAATACATAGATATCGAATTGGAGTCGAGTATCTGCTTTCTCATTTGGACCTTTTGAACTCGACCGACATGACTGTGCTGCAAGCATTCACTCTTTACCTGGTAAGTCCCGCGACCCACCTAATGTTGACTTGCTAAACGTGTAGATAATTGGGAGATGCGACCAAGATGGTCCCGACGTCTACGCGCTGGTTGGGCTCGCTACTGGCATGGCTCTCAAGATGGGACTTAACCAAGACGGAGAAGCCCTCGGACAGCCGCCATTCGAGGTGGAAATGCGCCGGCGACTCTGGTGGCAGCTCTTCATTCTGGATATCCGGGCTGCAGAAGACCGCCAGTCGGAGCCTTGTATTCTGGAGTCTTCGTTCAATACGCGGTTGCCATCAAATATAGGGGATGCTGACCTTCATCCTCAGATGAGCAGCCCCCCAGTTTGTGGACACAACCGAACGGAGATGTTATATAGCCTTGTGCGCTTTGAGGGCAGTTACTTTGCCCGGCAGATGGTCTTTTCTGATGGGTTCGATCAGGCCAACGCGTATATATCGTTGTCGACGAAGCAAAAGCTCCACGCGATTGATCTTTTCCAGAAGCGCATCGAGGACCAGTATCTCTCACATTGTGATGATAGTATCCCTATAGATAAGGTCACCAGATGGTCCATCCGACTCATCCTTGACAAGCTGAGATTAGCAGCTATCGATCAGACGGCGGAGGACGCCCGACAAGGGTGCATAAAGCTCTTGCAGGATGCCGGAGAACTCCGAAGATATGAAGGGGGGAAGCAATGGCTTTGGCTTTTCCAGACACACATCGAATGGGACGAATTGGCGTGTCTACTACGGAACCTACGTACTGATCCAGTCAGAGAAGAGCACGATGAAGGCTGGCACACAGCCGGTGAAGTGTATGCCTACTGGAAGAACCATGAGTCTGTTCGACGGGACCGACGTTGGGATCAGATAGAAAGGTTGTCGCAGGAAGTGTTTACTACACGGAATGGGACATCCGTAGGCGTTCACTGGTTTGGACACAAGTAACTTTACACACGATGGTAAAGACTGACTTGTCTGGAATGCCTCAAGAGCCCACTGAATATTTGCCGCTCTTTCCATACCAGGACCAGGGCCAGTTGCGGCTTCCTACTTTGTGGCGACTTCGTGCCTTCCTGCGAGACAGATATCGGCTCGACAGGAAAGAGCAACCAACAACCAGCATAACCAGGAAAGCGCGACTACAGCTGTAGCTGCCGGTGGGAGGCTGGATTGCATCAGCATGTGAATGTTGGCTGGTCAGCATCAGCGCCGACGGGATCGGCTGTGCGGGATGCAGAGCAACCAGATGCACCAGATGCATGTCTGGATTATTAAGAGACGGTGAGATCCATCCTATAAGAGAGCAACCGGTGTATCTGCCAATTATTGATTTCCGTCAAAATCGCATAATCAAGTAGCCACCATGACAGATATCAAACTCTTTTTCTGGCCAGGCTCTTGCTCTTTAGCACCACATATTCTCCTGCATGAAGCTGGCCTCGATTTTACACCCTTGAAGGTCGAGGCTAGGGGGAATGAAGTGGTATTCCCGCAAGACTACCGCGATGTGAACCCCAAGATGCGCGTGCCAGTTATACTTGTCGGCGATGAAGTTATCACCGAACTCCCTGCGGTCTGCACCATCATATCTCAGCTCTCCAAAGAGAAAAAGCTCATGGGGCAAACACCACTTGAGACCGTCCGAGTATACGAGTGGCTGAATTACCTCTCGGGAACCGTCCACGCAAGTGCATTTGGGCACCTGTTTCGCCCTTGGCGATGGACAACGTCGGACGACCCTGAAATCCACAACGGAATTAAGGAGAAGGCCAAAGAGAACGCCATTGGGTGTTTTGAATACATAGAGAGCCGGTTGAGAGATGAAGTGGCGTTTGCAGTGGGCCATGACCTTACTGCAGTTGATGGCCTTTTGTATGCCATGTATCGGTGGGCCAAGTCCAGTGGCCTTGTCTTGACGCCGTATTCAAAGTATACACGGCTCGTGGAGAATATTGAGAGGAGGGAGACAGTGAAGGCTACGCTCGAGAAGGAAGGATTGGACAGCATTTTGTCTCTATAAGGTCCTACGTATCGCAACTAGGCCTGGGTAGATGGAAGTGTGCTGAAGGCGAAGAGCTATTGACACATGATCAATGGGATTAAATAAATAACACATCACCATAAGATAATAGGCTTCACTGTCTGTCCCGACTGCATATCACGGATTGCAGTCTCAAAGTCCTCGGCCTGATAATACTTCACAACCCTTTCCAAGGGTAATCTGCCTTCCTTCACCCAGGATATCAACTTAGGAATATACTCCTGGGGCACAACATCGCCCTCCACGACGCCCATGAATTGTTTCCCTGAGACCATAAACTCGTGGATAGGTATTGCCAGAGCAGCCGTCTCAGGCGCTGTCCCAACCTGTAGAATCTTCCCCTTGAATCCCGTCATCTTGACACCTTCAGCGATCAAAGGTGGCACACCAGTTGTATCCAGCGTGATATTCGTCCCTAAACCACCGGTAATAGCGACGACAGCATCAGTGACATCCTGCAAGGCCATAGTTGCATCAACTCTGACCACATGCGTGGCACCCAGTTCCTTTGCAAGCTCCAGCCTCGACTCATGTCGGTCAATGCCGATAATCTGTTTACAACCAGCAATCTTCGCACCCATAACCGCACTCAAACCAACGCCCCCGAGGCCGATGACTGCTACTCGATCACCAGGACCTGCAGCAGCTGCATTGATAATTGCACCGCTGCCTGTTTGAATACCGCACCCCAGCGGCGACATCAAGGCCAGATCTTGCTCCTCCACGAGCCCGGATACATTGACAATCGAGTCCTCCTGAACGACTGACAGGCTCGCAAAGCTCGACTGCCCGAAGAACCTTCCATAGATGTCTGGCTTAGAGGTAGATTCCGACGAAGCGTCCTTGAAGACATAGTCCTCCGGCCCAGCTACAAAATTAATCGCGTTGAACTCAGCACAATGCGCAGGATGACTCCTCTCACAGGGCTCACAGGCCTTGCACGACGAGAACGACATAATAACCGAGTCCCCGACACTGGCTACATTCGTGCCAGGGCCAACAGCTCGGACATATCCAGCGCCTGCGTCTTCCCTTAGCCATACCCTCAAAGCAAAAAGAAAGAATACAGACCTTCATGACCCATAACCCGAGGATAGTGCATGCCAAAGCCGGTTTCGGCACCTGCAAAATGGAGATCCGTCTGACAGATCCCCGACGCGACCATTTCAACGAGGAGCTCCTTCTCTCGCAGCGGGCGTAGCGAGACATTCTCCAGCTTCCATCCTCCGGCTTTGAGGGGGCCGTATGAGACAAGGGCGCGGGGGGAGTTTTCAGCTGCCATAGTGTAAGTCTGTACTAACAAAGATGCTCAGGCAACGGGCTTGATATTAACCTGGGCTACCGGCAGTGGGTGGGGCTGATCTGCCGAGAAGCTTTGGCGGAGGTCGGTGGGGGTGGGATGAGGGGTGGGATGAGGCTGTGGGATAGCTTCATAATCAGAGACAACTGGCTTTTAACTGGCTTTTACTGGCTTAGCGGGTGGGCAACCATGGTCAAGAAAGTAATCGACCTGGAGGCTATTCATCTGTTGCTACGTGGAACCTTAGCAGTATCAAATACACTACTGCTCGACAACTAGTACAGATTATGGCCAAGAATCGAGAATACTTTAATATTTAATTGAAGACAGATATATTTGAAGACAAGTAAATTGATTCTGAACTAAGACATCCCCCGTAAAGCCTTCTTCGAATCCACAGGCGACTGCAACCACTGCCTCGACTCCGGATCCAGACACTCCTTCTGGGCCTCCTCCCACTCCTTTCGAACCATATCAGCCCTCTCCTTCGACCGCGGCGTGATACTCGCCGGAAACTCCTCAGGCATACAGACAAACCCCTGCGTCAATCGCTCCTGATCAGGAATAATATCCTTCCCATCCGCACCCTTCGCGGGTCTAATATCAAACGACCACAGAATCCTGGAGATACCCAAGAACAGACTCCGCTCGGCAACGTGAATTCCAGGACAGATGCGGCGACCAGCACCAAACGTAAACGCATCTCTCTTGGTGCCATCAGGGTTCGCAGCAGCGTCACCAAGACTCTGGCGATCGTCCTTGAATCGGTCCGGGTTGAACTGTCTCGGGTTGGGATGACGCTTGGGGTCCATGCCAATAGCCCAGACGTTATGCAGTACCCCAGCACCCTTGGGGATGAAGTACCCCATGTACTCGTCGTCCTGGGTAACTGCATGCGGGACGGCGCCCATGATAGTCGTTGGCATCCAGCGCAGCGTTTCCTTCATACAGCCGCGAATGTACTGCAGGTTATCCAGGTCCTCCATCACAGGAAGCCTTTCCGTCCCGATAACGCGGTCAATCTCTTCTTGTGCCTTGCGCTGGACATCTGGGTAAAGGAGCATCGCCTGGACAAATGCATACAGGGTACTCGACGTCGTATCCGAGCCAGCCTCCAGCAGAGTCCCCGAGATATAAGAAGCCTGGTCATCGCTGAACCCGTCTTTCTTCTGCGCCTCGTTCATGCCAATACAGAAACAGGGCTTGATGTTATCGTTGCGGATGTCCTCTTTTGCTTTTAGCCAGTGGCCCTTGTACAGGGCTTTCTCATGTTTATGGAGCTCCATTGCTTTCTTCTTCGCGGGGAGCAGGAAGGAAGGGAGTTTCTGGAAGAAGGGGAAGAAGTCGACGAATGCAGCTGGGCCGGTCTGGTTTAGGTCCGCGAACTCGTTGAAGCCGTCGAAGAGCTGCATCATCTTGGGGTCATCGTAGGTAGGTGTGCGCCAGCCAAAGACCATGGTTGTTGTGAGAGCGTTGGAGTATCGGCGGATGTGCTTGAGGAAGTCGTCTGGCTCGGTGAGGAACTGGTAGAGCAGCTGCTTGTTCTCGAGCATCTGGTAGGGGATGTAGCTTTTCGATGTGACGACGTTGAGGAGACCGTGAACCATTTTGCGGAACTAGAATCGTTAGTTATTGTTCGCTATGGTTATTATAGATTTTGGTGGCTCACCATTCGCCATGTTGGTCCGTATTTCTGTATATACGGTCAGCATCAGGGTCGTCGTTTTTATCCCGACAGACTTACCATCATCAGCATCCGGAGCGAGCCACTGCACAGCTGCTGACCAATATACATATCCTGCCTGGAGGAGTAGATTCCACTGCGACGATCAAGGAGCTCCTTGACAGCCATATCGCTTGACAGAACAATCATGCACTGGGTGCCGAGCATGAGACTGTAGATGGGACCGTACTCGCGCGCCCATTTCTCGAACTGGAGGTGAGCATCCTGGCTGGGCATCTACGGACGTTAGATATAGTAGGATATACTGGGGCAGACATCGAACCTGGTGGATGTTGCCGAGTATAGGTAGGGTTGGAGGGCCTGGAGGGTAGTTCTTGGGACGGCGACCGATTTGAAGAAGCCGGTAAATGAGGGCAGTCGTGGCGACCGCCACAAGGATTGGGGTAATTGGAAGCATCTCAAAATATTATATGGTATCAAGGGGAGGTTGGGTTTGGGTATCGTAGAGTCTGATATGAAGAGCTCCGGGATCCGACTGGTGGGCAGCGACGGGGGTCGTGGCTCATATTTAAGTCTCTACCTCGAGCCCTATAATTAAGCTTCATCCAAAGAATTTAACTAGCGGATTACTTGGATCGTCATAGTGTACCCCAGGTGTAGAAGGTGAGTCGGAGACGGAGGTGGGAGACGGTGGGAGACTGTGGGAGACGCAGCGGAGTGGAGGTGGGAGGACAAACCTTGACGAACATGATAATCGCCATGTGAAAAGCTATTACACATTAAAGATATGTAATTCGGAGTGTTAATTGGTTACAACACCTCGTTGCATATTCTGGCAAAGATACATGATGCCCCAAAGCAGGGAGTCATCCCGCTATCCGGAAATCAGACAGGCTGAGAATCAAATCATTCACCTGGCGCATGCTCGTCTGGTCATATTTATCCAAAATCGAGTCCAGTGGCCCATCATCCAACCGCTCCAGCTCATTCATCCCAGGACTACCGGTTGAACTCCGTGCCGTGAGCTTGTCCGTCATGAGGTTGGCCAACAGCCAGTATTCGGGACAGTAACTGCAGAACCCAACCCGTTTCCACATGTTTTCAGGCTGTAGAGCGTCGTGATTGACCGTTACGTGAGGCGACATCCCCGGAACCAGGGACGAGGCAAACTGTTGCCAGACAGTCTTCCAGTTGTTCACGGCGTGGTGGACTGGGGATAGGAGCTGGAGACTACCCCAGGAATTCCGGTACTGGAATATAAGCGAGTGAATAGCTGGGATTGATTAGTACACTGGTTAGACAGTTTCGATAGTAGAGACTTACCTGAGGTCAAGGCAAATAAGTTCAACGGTCCCAAAGCTGCCAGACCATCACGCACTCTAATTTCCAATGTGTCTTTACAGAGGGTCTGAAAGGCGCTACAGAGCGAGATCTTCCAGTAGAGACTTTCAGACGGCAGACAAAGCTGGATCTGCTCGTAGCACTCATCGGCAGTCATAGCCTGGAAGCAGGCCTCTGGGACGGCCGTATGGATCTTCATTTCCTTGATCACCATTCGAGGAGGGAGATTATTGAATATCGTAAACGCAGTATCGAGCAGGAATATCCACGTAAGTAGCCTGGTTGAATAAATCAGTCAAGTAAAATAAGACTATTGAGATGATTCGCACCTGACGAATTCCTCTCGAACAGCAAACTGCATCCAGTCGAATTCAGATCTCGTTTGCTGGCTATAGTTTATATGCCTGGCCATGGGGATCCCAATATCTCGTGCTGTCTTCACAAGTGTTAGCACGGAAATGCGAACCTGGACAATTGGCTTACAGAGACAAGAGTCGCAAATCGATTGCGACGAACTCTGCGCTTACTGGCATCGTTTCCTTCCCATGTTTGATACAGACAGACCATGTATGCGGCCTGAAGGGCCTGGATCTTGTTTCGATGAGCGCTCAGACTACCTGATGAGAAGGAGACGTCGCTGTTGAAGTCTTCGTCAATAAAGACCAACTCTTCAACACAGTTGAACCACGTCTGGGCGTTTTGACTATCCGATGGATCGGGGGAAACACAGGCTCCTATCGAGATCAGATATAACTACAAGGAAGACAAGTGAAGGTTCCTACCAATCAGAGCCATTGTGGCTAGAGCAGCCGGCTTCGCCTGGACGGGGTTAAAGCTAGGCCGGTGAACAATATTGACATTTGGATGCCATATGGACCAGTAGAACTCGAGGTATTTGCGAAGATTGGGAGGCGAAAAGAATTCAAGGCACATCTGCTCCAAAACAGGGGACCAGTCCAGCGAGACAGCACTGTTGCGAGGCTTTATAGTGACCACCTCCTTCACCAGCAAGAGTATCTGATGCGTCTTGAGAGACAGAGAGTTATCCAGCCAGCCTGCTGAACCTAGAAGTGCCGGCGATAGAATGCTTGCTCTCTGGGATTCAGTCCCACAGTCGAAACTGGCGACGAAGCCGGTATTGCTGGTGAACTTGTCCAGGAAACGCAGCGATCGGATGCAGTCGGTGTCCATCATGGGCGGAGTCCGGAGGGTTTCGCTTTCACTTGTCATCGTCAAGAAGTCCTGCCAGCTGAGGCTTGAATAATCAAGGCCTGCAGGGAAGAATGGAGTGTCTGATGGGCTGGGCATCAAGCCTAGCTGCGGACCGGGCAGATCCAAAGTGAAGGCCGTAGCCGGCATGAAACTGCGTTCGAAACTGGCAAAATCGGAGTCAATGTCAGCAGGATTGGGAAGGTCAATCGTCGAGCTGGAGGCGTCCGACTGTTTCCTGCCAGAGGTGGCTGTGGCGGCGGAGTATTGGCAGTGGGCGCCTTGCGACAAGCAGCGCTGGCATGGCTGCGCTGAATTGCAGGCTTTCTTGAGCCGGATGCAGCGACTACAGGAGCGTCGTCGTCCGGCGACTTGGAAATTGTCCGTGTCCTTTCCAGCGCATGTTCGTATATGGCGCCTGAGGACGTCCGTTCGCTGGAAAGTGCTGTCGCATGACGGGCAGCGATGGGGCCGATCGGACGTATGTGAACTGCTGTGGCGCTGAAGGTGTTCTCTGCGTTTGTAACGTTTAGAGCAGACGCGACATTGGAACTGCCCAGTGTCCATGGTGAATACTGGGGGATCTGGTGGTGGATGGTCGCATTAAGACGCTGCGAATAGCGCCACGGCGGATTGAAAAGCGCGGAGCTGCAGTGGTGGAATGCGGGGGTCTGAGCCAGAACTGGCCATAACTGGGGTCTGATCTGGCGAATCAAAGCAGAGAAATGGCAATCTGCATTCCACGGTTCGTGGTCGCCACAGTCGGACTCCACTGCCGGCTCAACTGCCGAGCAACTCACTTCCTATAAAGCAAGCTGGTTACAGCATTACAGCAATGCACATGGGAGACTGCTTTTGTGGATAGCCTCATCCCACCACTTTAAGATGATATATTCACTTCATTCCAGAATATAATTATAAATTATAGCTTTGGCCTCGGCTGCTCCACCAATTCCAAAGTCTCTCGCACAGCAGTCTGGCCCTGTTCAATCGCCCCATCGACAAACCCTCTCCATCCATCTGCCCAGTCTGCACTCGCAAAGACAATCCGTCCATGATGCCGCTGTAGTTCCTGCAGATACTTCGATGCACTATTCGGGCCCCAGCATGCCCAGACCCCTTTGGCGTAAGGATCATTCATCCAGTCGTGTGTTGCATATCCCTCAATATCAGCACCAGGCTTGATATTCTTCTTGAACTGCTCGATAATATGCTTTGAGTTCTTCTTGTCGATGAGCTTCCCGTTATATCCAAACCCGATGCACCAAGTCCCTGATGGCCCGGATGCCTGTGTTCCATTGTGGTCAGAGAATGCAAACAGAAAGCTGGAGTCGCCGTAGCCATCGCCGGTCCAGAACCAGCCTGGAAGGGTTTCGCGAAGCTTGAAGTGAATCTTTGCGCCCTTGTTGATGTGTCCATTTGCGACAGCTTCTTGACGTAAAAGGGATAATGGAGGGTCGAACTTGATATCACCGAGACAGTTACTAGAACGACACCCGTTAGAACCAAATGATCAATAGTGTGATAGCAACTCACAGTGGGATAGTTGAGATGAGGGCCTTTGCTGTAACCGTCTGTCCATGCACACTGGTGACCTCGACGCCCCTCGAAGTATTGCGGATTGCAGAGACCGCTGTGTTGAAGAGCCGATCACCAGTATATTCCTCGAGGATGGCACGCGCAAAAGCAGTCATGCCTCCATTCCCTATCTTGTAGATACCAGCCATCTCCATAACCCCAGCGAATGTATGCCCGCCGAGCGCGTACCACCGTAACGCCTCCACAAAACCGATATCCTTGCCCGGTGCACTGCCAAATGTATTGGTGTTGGACTCGAACAGCTCCTTGTCTCGCTGGGGAATATCATGTAACGCATTAAGCCGGTCCTTCACGGTAATATGATCGTACTTTGTCCAAAGGGCCGGTTCTCGTAGCGGGTCATGGGGGTATGGCATCAAAGCTCTACTATCCAGGCCGTCGATAGAGAATACCTTCGCAGCAACCCGTTCAAGGGCCGAGCCGCAGTCAGGAATCGAAATTTCCTCTACTTCCCCTGACGCCGGGGTAAACGCCTGGCTCACAGGAGCAGAAGTCCCAGCCGATGTCTTTAGGTTCCGATGTAGCCCATACCGGTGAAGCTCAGCATACAGATGTGGCTGCGCCCAATGCACCCATGTTCCTCCCATCTCGAGATCCTCGCCCAATACCTTTGCTGTCCAAGTACGACCGCCGATTCGATCACGCGCTTCCACGAGGAGGACATTGAGATTGTATTTTCGAGATAAGTCGCGGGCGGCTATGAGACCGGCGAACCCGGCACCGATGACAATAACATCGTAGTGGTCCTTGATCTTGGGAGAACTGGATTGTACTGCGGCAGTTTCAAGACCCTCAGTTGCCTCAGCTGGTGTCCATAGATATCCTTCGCGGGAGCGAGACATGGCTGTGATTCAGCCGGGCTGCAGTAAATGGAATGCTCTTGCGGATGGCCATGGCTATGAATATATTACCGCATCACTATTGAATAACGCGGAACCAAACAGGAATCTCCGAAACAACAGACCATGGGCCCATCTGGAGAGCAGCACTGGAGATTGCGATTGGCAGAGGAGGCCAAGAACTGGGGAATTGGGGGCATTGGCCACCGCACTTTTTTGCCTATTTGGGACAGCTATCTTTCTCCAGTCACTAAGCCCGCAGTAATACCAAATAATGCCGAGGGATAATGAGGATACGAGAAGGAATGGGTCTGAAGCATGGCGTTGTCTTGCTATTACTTGGGGAAGCAGCGCCAGTGTCCGATTGGAAGGAGCCACCGAGTATGACGTCGGTTGCTCTTTCCTTGTATTTCTGATAATACTCAGGAAGGTGCGGTACGCTGAATAGGAAGGTACGATGCTCACTATAATGCAGGACGGAACGATGGGCGTTCTGATATTGGGCAGGCTGTATACCACTTAGCTATGCTAACTACAGCCGAACTATACAAATCTAGAAGTCTAAATTGGAAGATGCTACAGCTTCGCAAACCGCTCAGTCCGACACTTCACTGCAAGCCCATAGCTGTCTGAAGAAAAGGTAATTGTGCTTCCCCTGGTGAAGAAGAACACATCGCCTGTCTTCACCGTGGTTGATTGTCCTGTCTCGTCGCGGAAGTTGAATTCTCCTATAGATCATATTAGCAAATTACCAATGTAGACCCTCAAGAAAGATCTGGATACCGTCAATCACAACGCCAAACTCATCGTATTCGTATGTTGGCGGCGTCGACTCCGGCCCCTTCTCCATGCGGAACCAGGCGCCGACGATGGGATTAGCGACATCCTTCCTTTCAGTCCCGATCAAGTCATCTAGTTTAAAGTAAGCATGGACGGCATTGATATAGAGAGGCGTAAGACCCACTGAAGAACACATTTGGGACTCCTGGGAATGCAGGAAGCTTGAAGCGCTCGGTCTTGTCCTTGACCTGGAACGGCATTTTGCATTAAAGAGCTGTTTAGAAATGATATGAATTAGATAACGGAGCTATCTGCCTGCTTTAAATTAGACTCATATATCGGAAATTATCCCCAGATAGCGGAATTCCGGTTGACTTGAAGCCCAATCGCACACTGGCGATAGATGCACTTTTTTGCTAAATTGGGAAGTACCCAAGAACCCGCGCATCCCTCTCGAAAAAAGTCCGAGGCAGCATCTTGATAACGTAGGATGTTATTATCATTGAATGAAGAGATAAGCAAAAAGTCGTACAGCAGGTGAAGTAGCCCGTTGATACAGGCCTAACCGAGAACAGTCTCCAATTTCTCCTCCACCATTACCTCAGTCCACTGGACAAACTCCTGAGGTTCTCCAGTATGAGGCACTCCGACTGCCCACTGGATATCACTCCTACCCCATACCTTGTCCAGGATCTCCCGTGCCCTGGAAACCGATGCGAGTCCGACGTATCCACGTACGGCGTCTAAACGTGTTCGGACAAAGTCTCGCCAGTGTAGCTGGACGCTATCATGACTAGAAATGGATATGATCTCTGCAGATAAGGTGTCCCAGGAGGAATTGTTCGAAGTCTGTCGTCGAGGAGTATTGTACGTCGACTGTAGAGTGCTGCCCGCGACTATAAGTGGGATCGAGAGCAGACAGTTCACCCCCGAGGACTGTGATATTCCAGAAATGAGCGTCAGGGTTGAGACGGCCATAGCAACGATTTTCTCTGATGGCGACAGCTGATGTATCTCCATTTCGGAGATGCCTGTAGAACCTTTGGACGAATTGTCCAACAGCTCGGGGAAGTTTCTATACACCTCTAACAACCCCGTAAGCCTGTAGATCCTAGCCACCGTCTGCAAGTCAGTCAAAGGCGTCAACGGGTCAGCAGCATCCTCGACCATATCGACCATATCCTGGCTAGGAACCTGATAAGAAAGCAGAGCCCTCTCCGTATCCCTGGCCGACTGGAGGACATCAGCCTTGAGCTGATCCCCAGCATCCCCACGAGAGGTCATAATTGATAGTTGTTTGAACAGCAATCGCTGTCGTGCCAGAGTCCCTGCTCTCGCGAGATACACAAACAGTGGAGTACAGATTCCTGTCCACGGGTTGGGGTGCAGCTTCGTGGATGAGGGCTGGTCGCAAAAGGCATCAAGGTAGGCCGTGGCGTCTAGTGGTTGGTTTATAAGGAAGGACGTCATGGCTTCCCAATACACCATGATACCGGTCATAAAGCTTCGTAGGCGCGATGATGATGGGGTTAGAGAGGGTGTATTTAGATGGCCCTTGTCGTACTGAGAGTTGGATAGCCACCGTTTGAAGAGGACCCGGGCTCCGTGGAGATGAGTCGTCCCGAGAAAGGATGGATTATGCCAGGCCTGCCAATGTCAGAAATACCCTACTGATGATTATCGATTGTACGCACATCGGTCATGCCGATTAGAATACTCCCCAGTAAAGCCTCCGCTGCCCTATCGACTACCGGACCGCATCTCCGGCTTGCATCCTTGAGGGATGAGATATCTGACTGTAAACACGACAGGGCTTTCGCTCGATAATCCCGGGCAGAAGGTGTAATACTACTTTTCAGCACTGCAAGATGAGCAGCAGACATGGAGAGAACACAGTGATAGATGAGAGGAGAAGACGCCATGAGGTTTCCCAGTTCCACGCGCAAGAAGTTCGTATCAGAGTCAAAGCATGAGTTTATTCGACAAACCTGCACGAAGTAATGCCGTGATATGCCCGTTCCCTGGTCTTCGAGGGGTTGAGGTATAGAAAGTGGAAGAGACAAGTCTGCCCATTCAGGCCACCCGGTCTCGCTCTCTGGCTCGTGGTTGAATTGCCCCGAAACTTGCATATCAAGAATAGCACTAATAGAGTCCATGTTTTGTTGATTCTTAGGGGAAGAGTCATCCTGTCTCTCCATAGCTATCAGAGTCTCAACAGGGATGCTTCCATCTGGGCTTGTGGTTTGGAGGCCCTCTGAGTCGTGGAAATCTAGATTCGTCATTGGATAAACCCGAGGAAGAGACGACGGCGATGGGATTTGAAAAGCATCGGCTGCTGCGTTGTCCGCTGTCAAACTGGTTGCATTGAGCGAGTTGGTACCCCTTGTAGAGTTGCTGCTGGACGCGATTTCATACTTGGAAGACCATTTTAGCGGGCGCTTATATCCAGGACAGTCGAAGCCCCTCCGGGTGCACTGGCTGCAGTGGGGATATGTCTCATCGCATTTAATTCTCTGATTTACAGTTAGCAGGGCTGATATCAGGTCAGATTCCGCGCAGGACCGACCCTCTGTTTGCAGCGCTGGCAGCCGGCTATACTCGTTAGCCAGACGACCTATACAGTGTTATAGAGATCAGGATACATACTGCGAGTTTTGAGACGATTGCGTGGCACTGGGCGCTGGTCAGGCATAGTGAAGCTGGTATATGACTATGATCTTCCACTGCTCCCCAGAATTACGATTAAAGACAGACAAGGCCAAGACTTCTCCGCACGGGATGAACGGTTGAATTCGGTCTAATTCCGCCGGGCGTGCGCCTAAACTTAAAGCATTTCTGGTCTGGCCCACACAGGCTGGGCGGTGCTTATCTTACGTTCATCATGTTATCTCACGGGTCGGGGAGATCCGAATCTTGTCTACAAGTGATAAATTACGATATATATTGCATAACAACAGACCAACTAGTTACTAGTTGCCTAGATGTGTCGCATCTCAATGTTGGGCCCTGTATACTCCCTCCTCCCCTTCCATACCCAGTACACCGCACTGAAAATCAAGACTGCCCCGAGAATCAGAGACGAATAATTCATGTTCTCCGCAGTGACCGGCTGGTATGGCGGAAACACCATGAATATAGTCGTGTAACTAAGATACACCACCGAGACAATGTTGACTGGGACTCCTAAACGCCCGAGCTGCCAGGGACCGTAGACGAGAGACGTTCTTCGACTTGAAAGTCGGTGCCAGAGCATCAAGGCTACCGGTACCAGGTATGATACATGGAGCCCTAGAACAGCAAGGGAAATGATGGCGTTGAATGCCGTCGTGGATCCGATATTCACAAAACCTAGTATAACAAGGACAGTGCTGGTTGCCAGGATCGATCTGGTCGGCAGCTGAGTCTTTGTGTCCAGTTTCGCAAGGTATTTATAGCCAGGAATGGCTATACTAATTAGCTGCAAACTTCCTATACAGCAGAATGGGGACATACCCTTGTCCCTTGCAAGCGACCAGACCATCCGGGCCGCCGATGCCAGCAGCGCAATGGTAGCCAGCCACGCAGTAAGAATCAGAAAAGAAGTCATGGCAGCACTCGCGCCTCGTGAGTTAGTCGTACTGCGAAATATTTCAATGACTGGGAATCCGGTAGGGCTGTCGAGCGTTGTCCCGAGGTCGCCCATACAGAAGAGCAGGGCCAGCAGGAAGGCAAAGCCCATAGTGCCATTGATGGCGAGCGATCCCAGCATGCAGTACGGCACTGCAACGGCTGGGTTATTCATTTCCTCTCCAAGATGAATCGCTCCGTCATATCCTGTTTGACGTTAGCTACTAAATCGACGACTGCAGAATCGACAACGTACCAGCCAGAACATAGCAACTCGAAAGCATCCCGATAGACCACGCCACCCCACTACTCGACCAGCCAGAACTGTTGAGGAAGGTTGCAAAGACGAAGTCGGCCGAATGCTTAGCAGGTGCACAAGCCCACATTACAGCAAAGATGGCGATGAATGCACAAATGTGAACAACAAGAGAAATGGTCTCCACGACCGAGAGAAGACGGCTTCCCCAGATATTGATGGCGGTTCCCAGGCCAATAAGTGCCCAGTAGATAAGAGTTCCCTGCCATCGCTCCATTCCGTATGATTCATGGTGCAGAGCGACGACGCCCTGGATCATCGTCGCCGATAGGAAGGGAGCGCTGGCTGCGAATGCAATCCACCCGAAAGTACCTGAAACGAAGACCATGTTAGTGATCATTCCACGACCCTGCGCTGTGGTTACTCGCCTATCCATCCGATGGCCCAGCTAAGAACATTCTTAATCCGTCCTGGAGCAAGCTTTGCTGTGAAATGATACTGGCCGCCGGCAGTTGGGTACCTGGTCTGGTTAGCATTATGATTATGGTGATAGCTGGGTCGCGTACATCGATGCAAGCTCGCCCAAAGATGCGGCGGTTGTCAGGGCTCCAGTTATTGCCACTACTATCTAGTCAGTCGGTAGCAGCCAACAGGATGGA
The DNA here is from genome assembly GCA_025768905.1 of Aspergillus sp. MA 6041. Classification (NCBI taxonomy): domain Eukaryota; kingdom Fungi; phylum Ascomycota; class Eurotiomycetes; order Eurotiales; family Aspergillaceae; genus Aspergillus; species Aspergillus sp. MA 6041. The sequence goes on along the minus strand of JAMFNV010000013.1, from coordinate 901,354 downwards.
CTCAACCCACATAGAAAACCGTATACCAACGACACTGGCCCTCCACTAACAAGGCCTGACACCATTGTGCTTCCAAGTAGTCAGTGTGTGCTATTATATGAAAAGGGCATGCACCCACCTTGAGAGTGCCTCCCATGTTGCCATCAGAATGACGGTCATGGAGAGAATGGTGAGACGAGAAAAGCCCTTCTATTAGGGAGTTAATTCGGAGGCCGTGTTTGTATGTATCCGCCAGGTCGGTACCTTGAGCTCAAACGATTCCCCTTCATAATGGCTTTTGCTGGCCTCAATCTCGACTGAAGGGATAGCCGCCCCCGGCGATGGCTTTTTCTCCTCTGGCTCCATGGTATACTAGCTCCAAAGATGGTTCAAGTGTGGACAAGTATATGGTGGAAGATACGACTGGAGCTAGCGTGTTAAGAGATATGGGAAGGGTGCGGGCGTGGTTAATGTATACAGACAATGCGGGGATTACCAAGTGCAGGTAGGGCAGAGACCCCCAATTATTTACAAGCTTAGTGGCAATAAACATAGACCGTACACAGAGTTCGTGGCGTTCCTTATCAAACACGCGGTGTTTTGCCCAGAACGATGTACGTAGTGCGGACGAATTAGGAGGCTATATCTTGCTATAGTACACACCCTGAAGCACTATCTTACAAAAAGGGCAGAACTGATACCAGGCCGCTATCAGAATCCCAAGCTCATTTCCCCATATCTCAGGAATGCCTTCTTTTGACACCCAAGACTGCGGGGAGAAGGATGATCGAGGCTGGTCCGCCAATCGCATCCGGATGCGACGGGGGTGGACCTTATCAGCCTGCACCCTGGGGTAAGCCTAAAGAGCTGCCAGCCAGTAAAATACAGAATAAAAGGCATTCTTATCTGTCATTCAGACGTTTACCCCGACATGAGATTCCGCTATCCAAGAATAACCGAACCCATCAGTGCAGATTGCGCTATAATTCCGCCCCCTGTCGGTTAAGGGCATCAACCCTTTGTATCAACGATAAAATAAGCATGGGATAAGAAATAGTCACAGTTGATTTGTAGTTTATTGGCCTAGCTTAAATCCGCCCCAGTTCAACCGGCTAAAGACGCCGTTCGGATCAACCGCGCTCCTTATCTCCTTCATTCGCGCGACATTCTCCGGCGGGAAAGTAGCAAACGCATCCTGGAACTCCCCAGCGTCGCCCATGTAGATGTGCTCTCTAGCCAGCGACAGTCGGCGGTTCTCCTCGTGAAGACTCTCGCCCAAGTTCCGTGACCAAGTCGTCACCCGGAGATCGTCTTGGGCATGGTCCCAGCCGGTGCTGAATTGCCACCCTGCACGAGTGTTTGGTTAGCGGAATTAGCAGGGATGATTGGGAGTGATCTCACATATTGTAGGCTCAATGGGTAGATCCCATGTATTACCTACCGCGGTGCCTTTTGCTGCGCGGACAGCACCAGCAGGACACAGATTGATTACGAATGTTGGGTACAGCCCTTGGACATCGGCGAGGGTATCAACGCCGTCTTTCCATGCTTGGTACATCTCATAAACCCGATCTGCATCAGGGACTATAGAATGCATCGTAAAAGCAACTCTGTTGACGGAGATTAGCGACGCTCTGTAGTGGGCTTAATCACATACCGGAACATCTGGTTGGGAGTGATCTTGTCCTCGGTCCACCAGCGCAATGTGGTGATATTATGTATTTTCGTAGGTCCATCAATGGCGGTAAAGTTAGCAAACTGCGATGGAGGGTTACTGGCCCCTTCTTGTACTCCCAACAGTGAGGCTGAAACTGCCTTCGTGGTAGCGTTATATTGGACTGTAAGCACGCTTCCGGCAGCAATAGATTCAGGACCATCGAGACGTCCCATGTCCATCGCTGCCCTGATAAAGTCGTATATACTGTCCTCCTCAAATGCTTGAATAGTAGTGCTGATCTTAGGAATAGGGTACGTCTTCAGGGTAAACTTGGTCACCAGGCCGAAGTTATTCGCACCTCCCTTCAAGGCCCAGAACAGATCGCGGTTGGTGTCGGCATCAGCAATGACTTGAGTGCCATTTCCGAGTACAACATCGTAGCGCTCGACATTATCCATGGCAAATCCGTATTTGTTGATGAAATAATGCACGCCGCCGATTAAAGTCAGACCTGGCACGCCGATATTCTTCAGTCGCCCCCCGATGGCAACACGGCCATACGGATCCAGAGCCCTAATCACATCAATCCACTTCAGTCCTGGGCCGACCTCAATTGTATTATTGTGGACTTTGTATTCACGCAATTTGTTGAGTGTGATCAAAACGCCTCCATCGATATTGTTGGATCCAGGAAACTAGGACAGCTCAGCGACGAACTCACAGCACGTTTATGAAGTCAACCTACATTCATATGCCCCCCTCCCCGAATAGCAAACGGCGCATCGTTGTCGGAAATTACTCTGACTCCATCGGCCACCTCGTTGGCGTTGCGCGGCTGGAAGATACAGGCAGGAGACAGATCAGATCGAACATCCCAGAACAGCTTCGTTTCCGCCGTATAATTGGAGGACGACGGCGAAAGAACTTCGGCAGGATAGGAGTGATAGAGCTGCTCGCAGGCAAACGATACCCCGGGGCTCACATAGATATCTCCCGGTTTGAACGCAGCGGATGCGTTGAGGGTGCTGCAGGCACCCAGACTCACGCCAGCCAGTACATAGAGCATCCGTCCTGCCATTTTTGAGGTCGTCTTCAGAGATGCACACTTCTCCTACATAAACAGGGGCTCGAAGCCTGGGGACACGGCCTATTTAAACACCCTCGCTTGGTCGGTGCCCTCGGGTTCGCATTGGGCCGATATGAAACCACAACGAACTAGACATTCCCATTAGCGAGATAGATCCCCGTAATATCGGCAGAAGTTCCAGCTTGACCTGCAGATTCGCAAGGTAGAAGTGGATCCTGATCGACGCTCGGGTTCGGGTTCGGATTCGGATCTTGAAACTGGTGGATCTCACTGCTTAAGACTCGATCAGCAGGATTGTAGCAAACTACAAGAGAAATAAGCTACAGCAGCGTGAAAATGGTCAAAGCAGCGTCATTGTCTATCTAACAGAGTATGAGGCTCAAGTGCGTAGCCCTAACATATTGATATGTTCACATTACTGCATTGCATTAAATAAAAAATCTACATATCTCGTGCCAGAACATCGAAACAAGTCCATCCAATTGCCTCACTTGGCCATCTTAACCACTCTTGGTATTCTGGATGGAGTGCGTTGAAAATCTCGGCCATGAACTTGTCACTGAGCCCTTCCAACCACCACATCCAGTCGAGCTTCTTCACCAGAACACAGAAATAGGCGAATATGATCAAGGCGGGTGGCGATTTCCGCTGTAAACAATCCATGAACTGGTCAGGAGCCTCAAACAACCAGGGCATGACCACGGTTGTGTCTGCTGCGCGTGATACGTCGGTCATGAGGAAAGCATACGACTGGGAAAGTGAATCCACAGCCTCAATGTACATCTCCCGATCCGCACTGTCGGAGACATGCTTCATGATAAAGTCTCTCACCCGCCATACATACTGCTCTCCACCAATAGCTGGGGTATTCCGTCGTACGTACGAATGCCGAGCCCCATTGTTGAAGACAGGTGCAAGAACTCCATGTCGAAACATGTCCCTACTGGACTCTAAGACCACCTTGTTTCCGCGAAGGAATGTCAACCACTCAGGGGTGCCGCTTTCTCCAAGTATCAGAGTATCGTTTTGCGTATGTGGGCGGCCACATGAATAGACGCAGGTCAGCCATGAGAACAAGATTACTGCTGCTCCTTGTTCTTCCATTAGACTGCTGATATTCGGCGCGACGGCTTGCATAGCCGCCATATGGTGGGCATGAGCTTGATCAAGGCACTCCTGTTTGCGGTGCACGGGACAGAGACGATAGAGGTGCAATGCTGCGACTGCGAGAATCGAATGCATAACAAAGGGCGTGGTAAACCCTACCTTTGGAGCCTGCTCTCGCCACATCAGTTGCACCTCTGGCTCGGCGGAAAGGGTCTGGGAGGTTTCTGTTGTCCAATGGTGCAGAAGCTCCAGGGTAAACAGAGGTAAGCTGCCCGGTATGGTAGATCTACAGTCGGATTCGATCTCTGAAACACCTTCTGGGGCCTTTTGCGCCCAGCCCTCGCTCGAAGGTTCCGGAGAGCTTGTGGTCTTGGTGCTATCCCCCGTTGCGTATGTACAGGGGACCCCGTATACCTCGCACTTCTGGCATTTCGGCTTCCTCTCGTCACACTAAAATGTCAGTTTATTGTCAGGGCCATGGCCAAACAAGACATAATTGAGAAACTCAACACAGACTAACGGAAATAGGGTGAGCAAACCTTGACTTTGCGCTTCTTACACTGCATACAGCCATTTCGGGACTTTCGATGGTATCTCCGGCCCTGCATCGAAGAGGCAGCCAACATGGTTTACCTAGCCAGAAGTAATCTGGCCGATGGGTAACTATATATATTCATGGGGCCGACTGCTGTTGCCTGGAGAAGACAGTCGGATTGCAGTTCTCCTGAAGAACCGAGACAGGATGAGTAATCGGGCACGGGCCATGAAGCAGGCAGTAATTGATTATACGCTGTGATGAGCCATCCTTTCGTCAAATCGTATATAATTTGATGTCCACTGGGTAAAATGTCAGCTTCGGATCGCAGTGGCCATCGTATTTGGAATGGCAGGTAGGGCAGAGGCCATGCCGTTTAATTCGAGAAGAGCTTGAAGTTTAGCCATACATATTCAGTGGCTTCGTCGGCCCTGACCAGCCTTCAGTGGCCCTTGGTGCTGGCCGGCGTCTCTTTCGACTCCCGTTTTGTGTGCTGATGCTTTCAGGGGACTCGGTATCGCCATCCTCGTTGGAATTTGGATGATGGCAAACCGGAAGGGATTCTGCGTGAAGAGTTCTGTGGAATTTAGCAGACAGCAGTGGAGGAAGGAACTCCGTTCTATGAGAATAATAACGAGTATTAAACCTGCTGTGAACGCGTGTTACATGATATAGATGATGTTCTGCCTGCGAATAATTACGTACACACGGACATAATTAACACTGTATACTCGAATGAACACGCGAGTAACAGAAATAAAAACATAAAAATAGAGCACCAGCCGGGCGCTTGTGCTGCCCCGCCATTATCGCTTTCCTTCGCGCCCAGAAAATAAAAAGGTAAAGGAAAACCCATCACCAGCAGAAAGAATATATCATCGCACGAGCCGTATTCTCCGAGTCCAGAGCCCTTCTCGGGGGACGAGATGGATTTTGAAGACAATGGCCTCCGTTTCGAGGGAATCCCCCAGGGCCTGGAGAAGACCCGCAAATGCACTATCCTGTTCTAGGCGTGTTGAGCAGGCTGTTTGCACCCTCAATACAATTCCTTCATGCTTTGTCCCTCACCCATCAACTGTCGACACCAAACATGCATCTCGACCACAAAATTCCGTGGAATCTGGCGTCCTCCCATCTTAATCTAATAAGATGCAACCGAAGATTCACCCCCCACCGCACAGATCTCTTTGCATGCAACAAACTGTCGGAGTCGAGTGATTTGAATCATTTCCGCCGCGTGTTGACCGCAACGATCCGGGAATTCTCGAAAACCGAGCAGACCAAAGCTCTGTCTCCTATTTCCCCAGACAACCTGATCTCTGAAGCCCTACGCTCTTATCCCGAACAACACTATGGCCTCGGCCCCCACGAAACAAATTCTGCACTCCATAACCCTCTCTCCTCAAGCCACAAAGATATCCAATACTGGACTGATCGTGCTGGTGACCAACACTCAGGCTATACCAGTGGGGATGGTGATCTTTCCGACGCGGTTAAAATGTTGATTATAACTGTCGCAAGTGCGTACAATGAAGATACGGCCACGAGGGAAATTGCAAGAGAAGCTGTTTCTGTTCTACTCTTCCTATCTTGCCACCCTCAAGTTCCGCTACATACGTTGGCGAGTATTAGTTGGGGCCATGGGTTTGGGGTAGAGCTAGTTGCGGATTTTGCGTTGGAGGCGTACCTTTTGATTAATCTTATGGATGGAGTCCTTTCTCGCAAACGATTGGAATCGAACGGGTCTTTCGAGGAGGTATCACTGCTGGAAACAGAATCTTTTCGATATTTTATCGCAAAGGCTCTCCCTGACTATGATTACCCGTCGCAAAATATTCCCCATCGTGCATTCTGGAATGGATTGGGTGTTACGGAGAACTGGGGCTACCAACTGACTGCCGGGGGCTGTGCTGGGAGTGAAGAGTGGGACATTGCTGCGTTCGATGGCGTAAAAGGAAGCTGATGAGAAGTGGAGGGCTTCAATCAATGGTGTTTTCGAATCTTGGGGTTGTAAAATATGAATTGGAACAGACTAGCTGTGAAGATGCAGGCTCAGGAATATATTTAAAGATGGTCCTAACGTCCGATCTACTATGAAGCTGTGCAACACATTCTAGCTCGCTATAGTAGTCAAACAACCGTCAAGTCAAATTCTATTAACACCATAAATGATCATCCTAAACCGAACAATATCAACGCGATAATATTTAATTACAATATTTGAGCCGCAGGGAAAGTGCATGAGGAACGACTTGGTCGCAAAGACTGGCATATCTGCATGGAAGTCACATACGTGATAGCCAGAGTCGTAGAGGGTGAGGGCCGGTATCGGATGTTTGCGGAAATCATTTTCCCACTGAAGTCCATCCTCCACATACCGGCCTGAGATTTACCAATGGATGTCTCAGTTATGAAACCACCTGTCAAAAATGCACGAACCATACCCCAGGACGTCATCTAGTAGGGCATCTACCATGGTATCTCCCGACGGCATATATAAGACCGACCACGATGAATAGGGATGCAATACCATTTAATACCACGTCCATCTGCACGTGGTCCCCAATATAATTCAACGCCTGCCCGTCAACCCCTTGCCAGGATCGCCCAGCGGCATGCCGTATCACTGCGCCGCTATACCCTTCATCTAACAGCCCTATGTCGTCCCGCAGTGTGTCGTATAGCCAAGCGTATTTTCGAAGCGCTGCCGTCAGCATGATCGGCCCTGTGGACCAAAAGACCTGAAGGTATGGCAGCACAATCCGTCGAAACGCCAGCCCGTGTGCTCGCCGCTTAGCCTCGTAGAGCACCCATTGGAGGAAAGGGGACCCATGCTCGGCCATAAAGAAGTGGTTGCTCAGCCCGGCTGTACCTCCTGTGGGTGGGAATACGGCTTCCATGCCGAGGTGTTGGAGGCATTGTATGTGCTCTGCCGACGAGGGGTAAACGTCTAGGTCTGCGTAGATGCCACCTTCGGCGTGGACGATGAGCATTCTGGCGACGTCGGCACGTTGGATATTATGAGGGTATCCCAGGTAGGTTGGCAGCAGCCAGCTGTACTTGTCTTTGACGAGTTTAAGGATATCATCGTCAGTCCAAAGTTTGACGGTGTAATTCAGGGGCCCGAATACGGCCTGCCATGCGTGACGGGAGGGTTTGATTTCCGTCGAGTAGTCTTCCACATTGGTTGTTTTCCAGAGTTGGTGGACAGTGTTGGGTATTCTGGAGTTGGTGATAGGGGGGACGGTGTCGAGTGGCTCGAGGGCTTCAGGAGGGCATGAGGTGATAATGCTGACAGACTCAGACAACTGTTCGGCGAGGACAGATTCGTCGGCGTAGCTGAGCTGGTGGATAACGAAGACAATGAGAGAGACAGCCACCGCAAGGACGAGTTTTCTCACTCCTTTTCCAGAAAAAGATGCCATTGTAGTTGGTCGTGGGAGAGAGGATGCCGCTCGCCTGACGGTGACAGGCCATTAATCAACACTAGATCAAAGTCTGAAAAATGGCTTCAGCTCTGGGGCCGACTGGCAACCCTGATCCCTTGAGCAGCATGTCTAGTCCGCAGGCAAGTTGGACCTGGACAGGGTCCGTTCCCCACGGCACTGAGCCTATCATGAAGTGCTGTGAAGGTACTATTGTCATTCAACCCATGTGCAAATTTGGCCCTGATACTTCTCAATTTCTCCGGCATTGCTCCGGCCCTGGAAAAGACAACATACTGGCCTTTCGATGAGCTCGTCAAAGACTTACGTGTGCTCTACTGAAGGGACGAGACCTATCTGTCCCTGATTATTGACAGGTTATCGTGGGATGTATACACCGTTAAATGCGCATATCTGGTTGACACCCGAGTAACCCTTACGTCCAGTATCGCCCATCAACCTCGTGCCTGGGTGTTGATTGACACATACAGCAACCCTACTGGGGACCCTAACTGGCAAGACGCCAAGAACTATCGTGTTGTGTTCGTCGTAGACTCGGGCTCCTCCCGTCTTCGTTTCGCAGGTACCGATGCTTGTATTGGTCCCGGACTGTGGGTCGTACCATGCCGTCGCAATGACTGGAGGAGGTGCGTGGCTGTGTATACTCCAGTTTTACGAAACCATCCAGTCTATGTGGTTAGCCTGCACAAACCGTGTGTCAGCCAGACATACAGTTCGTCTTCTTGAAACACTAGGGCAAGCTGAGTTTTAAGACAACTCGACGTCATGATCTAGATTTAGATCTCGCCAAAAGCCCAAAACCACCCTAGACTGCGGCTAGGTGTGTGGGATGGTGGACTACCTCAGTAGGAAGTTGGGGGTCAACGTGTGACACAGTTCTGATGGTTCCCCGTACGAGACCCCAGCGTGCCGCAGCAGTTGACGTGCGATAGTCAGCCAGTAGGAAAGACCCAGGTGAGACATTCTCGTAGTGACAGCCCTTTTCGCAGCCGTTACCTTCCTAGTAGACTTCGGGAATCACGGAGAAAAAAATACCAGAGGGTCGACAATGCCCGAGGCTGAAGGCGTTGCAAGGAAGGGATTAAAATAGGCTGTCTAACCAGGTAGCACCATGGCGCCGTTGAATCTTCACCGACTGATTGATCATGCTGCCAGATAGTGAGATAGCTAACTTCTGGTAACAATATAGTGTTTGTGTACCCTAGGTTGCATCCCTTTAGCCAGGACTGTTTTACACTGCCCGCCTCCCCGACTTTCCAGGGAAGGCGTTGGTATTCCCACGGCAAACGCTCCCACTGGCGTCTGATTTCTGTCCCAGTTGGCGTGGCATTGTAGTTTCGCTTTCCCTAGGAGACCCAGAGTAGTTCAAGGCCAAGAAAAATTCAACAAACACAATTCCACATACCCTCGTGAACCGATCAGATGGATATTAGCCGAGCTGAGCGTTTTCCTCCGTCACCAGTTCAGCAGGCAGGATCGGTATACCAAATATAGCTGATGGACCCGCAGTAGTAGACTAAGGGATTTGGGTGAGCTGTGCATATCGGTGGGTGGGTGTTGGAAGTGAGGGTTTTTCATATTCTTCCCTGAGACTCTGGGCTCCTGGTCCGCAATTCGAGTCCTTGTTGCTCATTCTCCCTTGAAGGCTACCAGGACTGCGTGCTCCGTACTAGATACCAAGCCGCCCCAGTGTCTTTTCTACGAGGTCCGTACTCAATTCCCAAGTGATGTTTTAGTTACCCTTCTTCTGCATTGTCTTTAGACAACCGTGTTTGTTGACATTCTAGGTCGATAGTCCCTGCTTCTGAAAACCTCCCACCAGCTGCCGATTCTCGCCTGGCATAGTGGTCGACTCCCAAGATTTGCAGTCATAGCCCCCTTATAGTGAGTTGCATGCTGTTGGAAATCGTTATACCATAAGCTGATGTCTCGAATACCGTCTCAGGGCCTCTCCAAACCTCAACGACAGAAGAGCCATCCTCCTCGTCCCAAGCGACAACCCGGCCCAACACGTATCTTTCCACACCAACCCAAGCCTCTCGTACACTCTCTCTCCAGAAAAGAGATTCGACGGCCCAATAATACTCATGAAGACCATATCCCCTATAGTAGCACTCGAAACATACGGCGGAGGCCCGTTAATAAGATATGCCGACACGGGCGTGTAAACAATGATAATGCCAACTGAAGATGTTCGATGATAGGCAGGAACTACAAGACACAAGACTGCACGATCCAGCCGTAGATAAGGAAGACTTTGGCCCTCTCAGCTGTCGGTCGCGCATGGCCATGTGGCTAGAGGCCATACTCGATTATGTATTCGGAGGGATATCAACACATCCGTAGGAAAATGTTATATACGAGTGAAAATTCTGTAATATCATACGTTGCCTTTTGAATGAGTGCTTATCTCTTCACCTTTGCACCTTTCCCCTTGTCCCTTGTCCCTCGACCTTTTCCCGTTGCTTTGGGCACACGTAGGTGAGGCAAAAAGATTTACGCAGCGGCCGCCAGACAAAAATCTCTTCAACGCCCAGATTAGCAACTCATTGACCCTTCCTATTCCTCAACACATCTGAGCTCTCCATATTACCTTAATTGCAGGTGCTTTGGCGTAGTTCAGTATACCGAACGTGGCGCAAATCGACCAGGAGACCAGCCCCTGATTGCTGGTCTACAGCCTGCTCTTTCCGACTACTGCTAGCCAAAAGAGCATCCAACACAGAGGAGAGCTCCTTCTTTCACCCTCACAACGCCACAGCTACGCCGGCTATTTGCATCGTACGACCGCCTGTCTCCAAAGTCTCTTAGTCTAAAGCTAATTTTGAACAGCTGTTGTCTCTAGGAAGGTCGGGTCACATATAACTTGCAACTAGAACAGTGCGTTTGGCATCATCACGGCAGATTGTGGCCCTTGGGCTCCAGTAGCAGCAACTATTGATTCAACAAGTTTGGGCACGAGCTCTCCTTTTCAAGAACCAGCTACAGAAGTCATGCAATGGCAGCTAATTATCGAAGCCACGATAGAAACCCTTTACTCGTCGAATGTTTAACAATACTTTGTTTCATGCGCCTGGATGCGACTTATTCCCCGAAGACGAAATACGAATATCACGGGGAGCAGCCTTCTCACGAAGCCTGTCGGTCTCCTCCTGGCTGATATCAACACGAGTATTATCGTCGGGTCCTTTGGAACCGAAAATAACAATCCTCTACATTACGCTTCGAGCAGCGAAGATGCCGCGATCCTGGTCCAGAATGGATTCAGATCGTTCAACTCGCCGAATAGTGAAGAAAAACTGTATATCCCAGGCGCTAGTCTGATTGGGCTCCTGCTCGATCCTGGAAGTGACATCAATCATGTGGACCGAAAAGGTCATACTGTCTTGTTATACCTGCTTATCCAGTCTTCATTTTTGAATTTTAAGCTCTGGAATACGGCTGAGGCTATCAGAATAAAGAATCTATAGTATGCGAATGGTTTACAGCCTTCCTTTAGTAATGATGGTGATCAGGCCTTGGGATGCCTAGAGCAAGGCGACTTCGCGGCATGCCGCGGATGCATATCACCAAGTATAGACCGAGAAAGATTTATATATTTACGTAGTCCTCTAACCTGGTTTGCTCTTAGTGCTTGGTCCTTGCATCGGTGTGCACTGCCCACTTGCGCGCAGAAGCTCCGGATTACGTTATCCGGCATATAATGTCTTAGATCTGAGTAAATTAATCACATCTCTGATCCGCCAATAGTGTACCGACTTCAATTCCTGTTGCTGGGGCCAATTGATGTATGGCTGAGAGCTCGCTCAGAGCTCCTTATCTGCTATCTGAATCACTGCCTTTGAGAGATTATCTGTCTCTTTGAAGCTGACGAAAGCCTCTACCCCCATCCGCATGGAGAGTTCGGGCTGGTTCGGGTAGTCATGCTTGCTCTGCTTTGTTCTTGGCTCTTAGTAAAAAGAAGTGGTAGAATGTGCTATAAAAGGTTGGTAAAGCAGGGAAGTAATATAACAAGGCGCAATCTGGCGGTTTGTGGCAGTAAAGTAGGTTTGTAGATCTGAGAATAAAAGAGACGATACTCTCAGAGTCGGTGGACTTATATATCTCACCTTGGATATATATCTCAATACATTCGTTGGGGCTACTAACGCAGCGGCGGCTGCGCATTCAATTCTATTCTTAGGAGCCCATCGACGATTGGATATCGAGGTCCAAACTATAAACCGGCCATTCCAGGCCCTCGTCCGCCTTGTCGGCGCACATTTCAGTAGCCAGTGAGATGCAGCGAGCAAGGAAGATGGTGATGGGCGATTCGTGGGCAAAGCT